>JANHFT010003060.1:112825-127192 GCA_032467955.1 Pseudoxenodon macrops | reverse complement strand
CCAAGTGGGGAAAAAGACACTGGAAACATGGTGGCTGCTTGGAAAGATGGTTTAATGGTGGACAGCAGGACCACGTGATTTGAGGTCCTGGGGGAAAAGGCGATCTCATGCTTCAAGATGTTGAAGAAGAAAAGAAGGGCCTTGCTGGGAATCCCTGAGTTTTTTATACCCTCTGTTGGGCTCTACCCCAGAGCTTCCTGTTCCTGCGTAAGAAATGCACTTTGATTGGCTGTCAGACTCCCATAGGGTGGGGGTCTTAGCTAACTCTGGGTATGGGTAAAAGGATCTGGGAGATGAGCACGCCGTGCAAATAATGCCAATTGAAACTATTCACATGCACCTTAAAAATATTGTTGGATAGCATCTGCTGAGGTCCTACTGAATCTGGAATTGACTTATTTACTTATTTTCCTCCCTTCCAACCTATGTCTGGCAAACTAGGCTCTTAATACCATTGCAAATCACTAGATTACTATGAGAAAGCATGAAACACAAACAAGGAGATGCTATGTCTCCCAGGCATAAAGAGCAGAGTTTAATTGCAAACAGGATTATAATTTTTATTTGTGTCCACAAACCCTTGGGTAAAATTAATAAAAATTCCACTGCAAAGTGAAGCTTTCAATAATTATGGTAAACACTACATCACTCGCCTCTGAAGTGTTGTGGGAGCCTCCACGCCAACACAATAAGCAGAAAAGTAAATACGAACGTTGTTTGTACAGGTTGCGTGTGGCACAAACCACAAAATTAAACACCGAAGGACGGTGATGAAGAATTTCTAGACTGGGATGTCAACTTAATCTTGAGGAATTGCTCAGCATGGCTATTTCAACTCCTGACCCATCACGATTTTATGCATGGATGTAATTTTCCGTAAGGATTTTTATATTCATAATACTCACTTTGCACAACTCTAAAGGATCTTATTTCTTCCATTTTAGACACATCACCACCTTTCTAGTTTATAGTTTATCCTCCAAGTGCAACAGAGATATATATTTATCTCTGGAGTCCTACCTTCATTTTGAATCATTCATCAATAATTTCAAAAAGCACGAACGGGGATAATGATAAAGTGGGATCCTTGGTGCTCTGACCTTGGTAGTTTTCTTGCAGACGTTTCATTACCCAACTATGTAACATTATCAATGCACCGATGATGTTACCCATTTGGGTATTGAAATGTCGGCAAGAAAACCGCCAAGCTGAGACAGCACCCAGGACCCCATAGTTCATCCCTGAGCTACAAATAGTCTCTTTTATTGGATCGGATAAATGTTAACAGACATTTAAGAAGACGAAACATTGAATAACAAGGTTGGAAGGGGCCTTCGAGCAGTGGTGAAATCCATTTTTTTTACTATTGGTTCTGTGCGCATGGCTTAGTGTGGCTTGGTGGGCGTGGCAGGGGAAGGATACTGCAAAATCTCCATTCCCACCCCACTCTGGGGCCAGCCAGAGGTTGTATTTGCCAGTTCTCCAAACTATTCAAAATTTCTGCTATCAGTTCTCCAGAACCTGATTTGATTTCACCCCTGGCTAAACGTATCCAGATCCTTTCGCTGTTCCTCATAGGACTTGGTTTCCCGATCCTTCGCCTTCTTGGTGTCCGTTCTCTGAACTTGTCAGCGTCCTTTTGGAGCTGTGCCCAGAACAGGACACAATCGTGCTGCAGTCTGATACTTTGTGTTTTATTATAATGAATAAAAATGATAAAAGAAGTCGGATTTTTACAGGAAGGCTAACAAACATTAAGGAAGATGCCTGCCAACCTGGCACTTCTCATGAATTAATATATCTGAAGGATGTGTTAAGCCCACGAAAGTAGTACATAAATGCTAGGGGCAGAAGAAGCCATATAAATCTTTTTTCAAGCTTGCTTTACTGTTGAAAGCTTTCATGTCAGAAAATAGTTACGGGAGCCCAAGGGTCACACATCATAAGGCACCTTAGACTTCTTCTTGGAATCTGCTCATAAACGTTGAAGGTCTTTTGGCCCAAATAGCCAAAAGCAATTATTTTCTAACTGACAACCACTCTATCTGGGTCATCTTTGCAATTGAGCTGTCAGAGGCACATTCAGACTTTCTTTCTCTTCAGAGAGAGGAGGGAAAAAATCTGAATGAGGGAAATAGAAGATTGAATAAGTCACAACAACAGAATAACAAGAGTTGGAAGGGACCTTGGAGGTCTTCTGGTCCAGCCCCTGCTCAAGCGGGAAACCTTATAACATTTCAGACAAATTGTTGTCTAATTTCTTAAAAACCTTCAGTGTTGGACACTCACAACTTCTGGAGGAAGGTTGTTCCACTGGTTAATTGTTCTGTCAGAAAATTTCTCCTTAGTTCTAGGTTGCTTCTCTCCTTGATCAATTTCCAGCCATTGATTCTGGTCCTGCCTACAGGTTCTTTGGGAAAATAGGTTGACCCCCTCTTCTTTGTGGCAGCTGCTCAAATATTGGGGCAGCCTTATAATGTCACTCCAGGGGTGGGTTCTAACTTACCTCACCGCCGGTTCGCTGCCTCCTGCGCCCCATGGGCGTGCCTTGTGGGCGCGCACACGCCTTGTGCACATGAGTAGTAGAATTTTTTCCCCAAAATATTCCCCCAAAAAGGGCCAAAAAACAAGATGGCGACACATGTGCAGTACCGGAAACTCGGCTTCTGCACATGCGCAGAAGAAAAAACATTCAAACATTTTTCCCCCCAAAATATTTTTTTTAAAAAAGATGCCGGCATCCACAGACCAGAACCGGCTCTGTGACATCACCAGCAGCTTACTACCTACTCAGTAGAACTGGTCCGAACCAGTAGGAACCCACTTCTGTGTCACTACCGTAGTCCTTCTTTTCATATTGAAAGGCTTTTTGATTTGTGAGGTTTGTTGAACTGGAAAATGGTTCCTGAAGAGGATAACGAAGTGTGGATAAATAGCAATTATGCCTGAGGCACAATTTTGGGTCACATATCATTCCTGGATCAGGAATGGCTGTAGTTCATATGGGAATTTTGCATAGCATATCTATGAATTGTTATGCTTTGAGGATTTTTTTTAAATGCGAGCAATAACAACCATAGGTTACTGGATTTTTCTTTTGCCTTACCGTATGATTCTATACTATTGATTGTTAGAATTAATGTCAAGGTCGTTAAGGAAGACCACATCAAGAAATCAGCGCCATAGGAATGTTAAAACTGTTTTTGTTGGGATTGGCTATAATAACAGAATCATGGTTGTACCTCCTCTCCTGCTTATAGTTAACAGAGTTGGTAGGCACCGTTGAGGTCTTCTAGTCCAACCCCCTACTCAAGTAGGAGACCCAATACCATTCCAGACAAGTGACTATCCAGTCTTTTCTTAAAAACCTCCAGTGATGAAGCAGCAACAACTTCTGAAGGCAAGCTGTTCCACTAGTTAATTGTCCTCACTGTTAGGAAATTTCTCCTTAATTCCAGGTTGCTTCTCTCCTTGATTCGTTTCCATCCATTGTTTCTTATCTTGCCTTCTGGTGCTTTGGAAAATAGATTGACCTCTCTTCTTTGTGGCAGCTCCTCCAATATTTGAATACTGCTATCATGTCACCCCCTCATCCTTCTTTTCTCTAGACTAGCCATACCCAATTCCTGCAACTGTTCTTTACATGTTTCTCCAGGTGTTTAATCATCTTAGTTGCTCTTCTTTGCCCTTTTTCCAAAGTCTCAACAATTTTTTTTGTAACGTGGTGAGCAAAACTGGATGCAGTATTCCAGGTGTGATTTTACTAAGGATTTATTTATCTCTCTCTCTCTCCCTCCCTCCCTCTCCCCCCTCTCTAAAGTGAGCTGGTTGCTTAGTACCTGACATGTCGTAACATGACCACAGGGATGGGGGGGGGGGTATACCAGAACTTCAAAACTGGGTCATAAGTACCCCGAGATCCACTGCAATGCCAAATGGTTGTTAAGTGACCAAGGAGTACCTGTATCTCTTATTCCACTCCGATTACCTCTAATTACATTTATCTTCATTTGAATTGTATATATGAAGTTTACTGTATATTGTAGCACTGGGCTTCTGAGTTTTTAGTTCTTCTTTAGTTCTTCTTTAGATTTTTCATGTCTGAGTCTTTAATTAGGATTACGTTTGAACTTCTGACTTTGATGTAGATTAAAACCCGCTTTTTCAAAGCAACCCAAAGGAAATTAATGAATCCTGTGAACAGTTTTCTGCTTCTGTGGGGCCCAAGGAGGAAGTGAAGGTTGATTAGTTAATTAGCTACGTCAATATTTACAGGGAAAACTGATAGCCGGCATTAAGTTTGGAAGTTCATTACTGAAGGATCAGCTTCAATGCCATATCAAATCAATTTAGCCATTTGTGCCAGCTGATTGCACCTCATAAAACCCAGAGAATGACTTCAAAATTTATCTGGTCTTTAATCTAGGCATTAAATGGTCACCCCCTGAGTATAGAGGCAATGCCTGATGGAATTTTTCCTCCAGTCAGAATAACTTCCATTTTTCTCTTTCTCTCTGACAAATGTATCTGCCTACAGGGATGGATCTGGCCTCTTTTGAAATCCTGGCTGTTGAAGAAGACATAATGCAGAGACAGGCTAAAGCAGGGGTGTCAAACTCAAGGCCCGGGGCCCAGATCTGGCCCGCAATGTGTTTAGATCTGGCCTGTGAGGCAACCTTGGAAACAGTGAAGGACCAGCCCCCGGGACCTCAGCCCTGGCCCAGTTCGGCCTAGTACTGAACTACAATTTGGTGGTGGCCATCTGGGCCCGAACGTGGTCTGCAGAGCCACCATGGAGACAGTGAGGGGTCACCACTGTCCCATGGAGACAATGAATCCTCCCCTAGCCTCACCCGGGCCACTACAGGTCCCTTGACATGAGCAACACCGAGCTGGCCACGACCACCCCAGCCATGTCCACCCAAGGTCAACCCCAACCCTGATGCGGCCCTCAATGAAATCGAGTTTGACACCCCTGGGCTAAAGGAATGAGATATTTGCCCGCAGATGTTTTGTGAAAATGTTTTCTGCTGAAGCCATATTTCTACACAGAGGCTGGGAACAAATGCCAGTAATAGACAAAATCAGAACAAAACACGGGATGAGATTTAAAGCATGCATGGTTTCCTCTTTCAATATTTCTCTTTGGAGCATCTTCTCATTTTCCATGCTGTCCATATCCAAATTGACTGCCAGGCTTTAGGTGGTATGGATAATTTTTTTAATGGGATGGGGACTTTGGTTTGCTTTCCAGGGGCCACAGTGGGCAGAGTCGTGGTGCAAAATGAGTAGAGGATATGTGAACAGACAGGATTTCCTTTCCTGTTTCTTAAAATTCTATTTTTGTTTCTTTTAAAAGATGTTCTCATGTGAGTTTTGTTACAATTCTCAGAATTTTCTCTTTCAAGTTCCTCCCTCAGTTTTTAACAACTGGGTTTATTTTTTTTTTAATTTTATTACATTCATTTGGCGCCCATCTCGTTTCAAAGTGACGCTGGGAAGTTCGCAGCATAAAATATTAAAATCAACGGGCATAAATATTCCTAACCCAATAAAAAAAAAGCGCTATCGAAGTAAAATCATGGTTACAAGATGGAGAAGAAGGGAGCAGGATTGGAGGGGGTGGTGGTTGTCTCTTAATTAATCAACCACCTGCAGTGTGATATTCTCCCCCATTGGGGCCCACAACCATCTGACAGAATCAGGTCTTAAGGCTCTTATAGAAAGTCAGAAGGGTGGGAGCCCATCTTACCTCAGGGGTTAAGATATTTTTGTAATATCTTACCCCTTGAGGTGCGATTATCCAAAGAAAGACACTCTAGATAATTGTAAAAAAAATATATATGATGTTGCCCATCCCTTCTTCGGGCAATATTTCTTGGCTGGAGGATTCTGGGAGTTGAAGTCCACACATCTTAAAGTGTCCCAGGTGGAGACAGACTGCCCTTTTCTAAAATGGCTGACTATCCTCTTAGATCAGGGGTGTCAAACTGGATTTCTTTGCGGGCTGGATCAGCAGTGTAGTTCTCCTCTGCGGGCCTGTGGGGGGAATGATGTATGTCTCCTGCAGTACCCTTCTGGCCAAAACAGGGTGGGGTGGGGGTCTGCATGCACCCCCCTGTGCCTGATTTTCATCCTCCATAGCCTCCTGAACACTCTGCTGGCCGTTTGTGGGCCTGTTGTCGGCCTGTTTGGAAGCCCGTTTTCAGCCCAAGTGCTACAGGAGGCCATGAAAGCTGAAATGCGGGGGGGGGGGGGAGCAGGCATACGCAGCCCAATTTAGCCACCAGAAGCACTGCAAACTGATCCTTTGATGTTTCCAGGCCGGCCCCGGGGCCCTGATTTAAATTAAAATTAAAATCTTTTTTGTCAGTGTACAACATATGTACAATGAGATGGGTTGAGCTCCCTCAGTGCACCACCCCCAACACAATACAACTCACAATGAAGACAGAAAGTCCCTAACCCAATAAATCATATTAACAAACACCCAGTCCTATTACAACAGTGTGAACATGTTACAACGTTGCTCCGGCCCTGCAAGTCCATCGTACTACGTAGTTATGATATTATTTCGCATTCAGGAGTCTGACAGTCCACGGATAAAAACTCTTCTTCAGCCTGTTTGTGCGGCTGGCTATGCTTCTATATCTCCTTCCCGATGGCAGGAGGGTAAAGAAGTGCTAACCAGGGTGTGAGTTATATCTACCTTTACCCTCCAGAGGCACCATGGACCGATCCTTTGATGTTTCCGGGCTGGCCCTGCGGGGGCTGGATTTAAGCACCGCACAGGCCGGGCCTGGCCCACAGGCCTTGAGTTTGACACCCCTGTCTTAGATCAGCAAGCCTTATGTTAAAAATGTCACTGTGTGCCACAGTAACACACCTTCTTGGCTATGGCCAAATCTACGGAAGGTGCTGACTTTGGAGATAAATTTAGCTTCCTTTTTCTTGGCTTTTGAAAATGTTCTCTTTATGACAGTTTTGAGGACTGAAACCTAACAGAAAAGCAGGATGGTCATATTTTATTGTTTTCCTTGATGTTTAGAGATGAAGGCTGCTATTGAGGTGCTGGCATCCCTATCCCAGAAGGAGCCTATTACATTAATCAACAAAAATAAGAATATGTTTACATTAAAATGAGCAAAAAAAGCACGTAGGTTTCTGATAGTGAGGATGGAAGGCTGTCAATCCTCAGCTGGATTCAAATGCAGGAAAGCAATACAATACAGGTAGTTCTCGACTTACAACCATTTGAAATTACAACAGCACCGAAGGAGGTGATTTATTACCTGTCCTCACATTTACGACCATTGCAATATCTCCAGGGTTTCGTGGTCAAAATTTAGGCACCTGGCGATCGGCATGTATTTGCAACATCTCCAGAGTCATAGGATTTGTGAGCTTCCTAGCCTGCTTCCAACAGTCATTGGAGGTAGCTGGATTCACTTAACAACCACAGCAAACCATGGCAATAAAAAGGTTGTAAAACTAGGCACGATTCATTGAACAGATGCCTTGTTTAGCAACAGAAATTCTAGTCCCAATTGTGGTCATAATTCAGGGACTGCCTATATTCCAGGACAGGCAGGTCAGAACTCCAATGTAGACTAAGTTTGTAAACAAAACATACATGAGCTAACACTACTTTTATTATAAGATAACAGTAATTGAATCTTGTAAGTCTGGATGTGTTTTCCCCACCTCTCTTTTACTTCATGAGAATTAGGGAGGGTTCTGTCCCAAGATACTTTCTCAAATTACATTTCTGCCCCAGGCTAAGATTTTTTGTATCTAATCACTGTCTCGGTTGTATCTCTTCTTCCTGTTCTCAAGGTTATTCTTTCTGTCCCATTAGAGGTACGTTTCTCTAGCTTGGTCCCAAAAAGCATAAAAGAATTGCTTAAATGTGGTGGTTGTGAGGGACAAAATCCTCAGATTTAATTAATCACTTATATGCATGTTGTCAAGATCCTGTCCAGAAAATCATGGAAAATGAGATTCGTGAAAGTTTGAAAGACCAATAGCGCCCTCTTGAGGCTGAAACACAGGACTCAGATTTTCTTCTTGATAAAAAAGTAAAAGTACCGGCATGAGTGGAGGCAAGATGAATAAAGACTGTTATAAGTTGTCACTGATATTCTTTTTTCTTAGTTAAGTTAACTCTGCATTATTTGCTATGCTTTGTGAGAATCTGAGCTCCAGAAAATACAGCACTGCTTTCTCCAATTTTTCACAAGAACAACAGTTGGGTTGAAAAAGAATGATTTGCCCCAAATCACCCTGAGGACAGTCTTGAAACTTCCCGTTCTTAGTTGGTGCTCTTGCAACACAAAACAGGGAAAGTTCTCCTTAGCTCTAGGTTGGTTCTGTCCTTGATTAGTTTCCATCCATTGCTTCTTGTCCTGAGCTCAGGTGCTTTGGGGTCAACCTATTCTCCAAAGCACCTGAAGGCAGGGCCATGGATGGAAACTAATCAAGGAGAGAAGCAACCTGGAATTAAGGAGAAATTTCCTGACAGTGAGTACAATTAATCAGTGGAACAGTTTGCCTCTGGAGGTTAGTGGGTGCTCCAACACTGGAGGTTTTTAAGAGGAAACTTGAACACTGCAGTTGTCTGAAATTGTATATAGTTTCTTGCTTGAGAAGGAGTTGGACTAGAAGACCTCCAAGGTCCCTCCCAATTCTGTTATCCTACCAGCTCCAAATGTCACTGAATAACATACTAGGAGCTCCACGTCCCCCATTCTCCCCCATCTCACAGAAATGGTCAAACAGTTGGACTAGAAGACCTCCAAGATCTCTTCCAACCCCAAGTTGATTTAATGTAAAGTTCACTTAATAAATACGATTAAATATAATAACTGATACATTCTCAGATGTTTAGTAATTTTCCATCTTACACATTGCAATTGGATGATAACCTTTGGAAGACCTATAAGGACTGCAGCCAAGTTTTTCTGGAATGGTATGGAACCCTTAACAACTGCCATGTTTACTTAATGTCTGCTGTTTTCGCTTAATGAGGCTGCATTCACTCAGTGACCGCTGCAAAATAGGGTCATAAAGTGGATCCCTGAAATTTCTCATTTATAATTGAAGCTAAAAGGTATTAAATAATTTAATTGGATGAAAACTGATGAGCTCTATCACTTTGGGGATCTCCCTCTCCTCCCCCCCTCTTCTCTCTCTCTCTCTCTCTCTCTCCTCCCCCTCCCTCTCTCCCCCCTCAAAGAATCTGTGTCATGAAACTGAGAAAATAAAGGGGTTCTCTGTATTCTATTTTCAGCTTCTGGGGAAAAGGACGAACATCACACAAAGACAAAGAAAAAATTGCACGGAGAAAACACATTACAAATTAAAGCCTGCTGATATATTTTAAAGCACTATTATCACACTAGTTAGTCTTGCTCTTTACATTCTGCTACGAAATTCTGGGTGAAGAAAAGGCATTTTCTGTCAGACAGCACAGGTGGTCTTCCTGCAATCTTTCTTGACCTTTAAAAGCCATTTTTTCAGGTTCGTGGAGCCCTTTTTTAGAAGGCGTCTCCATAAATAAGGAGACTACGTTTTACATGCACTCCCATAAATAATTTAAAAAAAAAGAAATTTTCACTTCTTTGAGTTCTGAAGCTGCTGTTCTTAAAGGCTATAATTATAACTGCCACAAACATTGTAATGCCGTTTTAATTAGGAAAAACATAATACTTGATTACTAATCCTTTAATAGCAATTTTGGATTAGATGATAATGATTTGAGATAACCCAGTCCCTACATTCTATTGGACTGCCAAAACTGTTATGGAAATTAGAGTTGCACAGAAAGTTTCTCAAGTAAAGATTAATTCTATAATTTGAAATGTTCTTATCTCATGTCAGAAGAAATAATACTCTACTATATTAAAGCAATTTTTTAAAGAGAAAAATCACCAGGATCAAATGGCTAGACTTTCAATATTAATATCCACCTTAAAGGAGTCAATGTAACAATAGCTGGGGAAAAAACCTATATTACAAATATTCTGAGAAATACCTACCAGTTGTACGGGAGTTTCCCATCTCTTTCCAATGAAGCAAAATTCACAAATGTTCCTGCTCCACACTCCCTAGTTTGGAAGATTCAGAGTTAATATTGATGGATTTTAAAAAAAATCACATATCTTGGCAGAAAGTCTATCACTTTAAACTTAAACATGATAAACTAGACTGTTTTCCTTTTCTGCCACAAAGGGAAGAATGAGGATGATTAAACCTGCTGTTCTTTAGATGCTCTTCAGTTGGTTCCCAAGAGCAGTTCTGTTTGTCTACTTGGAATGCAAATTAGGATAGGATTAAGAGTGCTGAAATACCAATGACAGGACACAGCTGCCTCACCTCTGCTGTTGCTCAACACCTTGATTTAGAAAACAGTTTTGTCGTAAGCCAGAAAATTTCCCAGAAGCAACACTGCTGCACGGATGAGCTGTTTAATGGGTTTTTACTGAAAACTGTGAGGATAGTGATAAAAGATTGGCATGGAGCTTAGGAATCTTAGCAACCAAAGATATGCACAGATGTGAAACTAGTGCTGAACCTGATGTTGTAAACAGAAGGGCTAGGTGGGAACTGTAAAATCACCAAGCTCAAAGTGGTTTCTGCGGGAAACAATTTTACAATGGACTGAGGGCAGTGATTTCGCACGCTGCCTAACTCCCATGCAAACTCAGATGAACTTGCACGCCTTGGTTCCTACACAGGCTGGGGACAGGGGCGAAATCCAGCAGGTTCTGGAGAACTGGTAGCGGACATTTTGAGTAGTTCGGAGAACTGGCAAATGCCACTTCTGGCTGGCCCCAGAGTGGGGTGGGAATAGAGATTTTGCAATATCCTTCCCCCAGGAGTGAGGAGGGAATGGAGATTTTGTAGTATCCTTCCCTTGCCATGTCCACCAAGCCACAGCCACCAAGCCACGTCACGCCCACCAAGCCATTTCCACAGAACCGGTAGTAAAAAAAATTGGATTTCACCACTGGCTGGGGACCAGTACCAACCCACAGTCTGTATACAGTTTATGTGTGTGTGTGTATAATATGGTATCCAGCCGATTGGAGAACAGGTCTTTATAAGAATGTACTGGTCAGCTGAAGTCTGGGAATTAATGGAGCAAATCAGTTACAGTTATATAATCTGAAATATGATTGCTAAAAGTAAGCACTTTGGACTTTGGATTAAACTAGATGAGTCAGAATTTTTATTCAGGACTAATCCAACAATCCATTTGTTTAAAGACTGCCTTCTGAAGTTGCTAGATGTCTGTGGGATCAGAGAGCTTTGATTTATAACTGGCAGGAGGGTGATGTTAATCTTCAGATAAAGAATGGGAATGGAAGTGGGGAGGGACCTTAAAGCAAAAAGGTCTGCTAGAGAGGCAAGAAGAGAACCATCGTGTTGAAAGACATCTGCCTCAACCTGGTGTCCTCCAAATGTGTTAGGCTTCAACTTCCGCCATTTTTATTAAAGCTGAATGAGAATTCTCAAAGTTAAAGTACCAAGACTGAAGGACACTAAATTGGAGAAAGCGAGTCCAGTTTCTGATTTAATGCAGGACCTGCAGCCTAATAGTGCAAAAGTAACTCTACAGGTAGCAATCCTGCCTCTATTTAAATTCCTCTTTGGACAATTCATTTACACATATAGAAAGAGTGCAGAGAAGAGCAACAAAAATAATAAGGGGTCTGGACATTAAACCATATAATGATTAGTTATGGAAACTAGGTATGTCTAATGAAGAGAAGGACTAAGGGAGACACGATAGCAGTCTTCCAAAACCTGAGGGGTTGTCACACAGAGAAGAGGAGGTCAACCTATTCTCCAAAGCACCAGGGAGCATGACAAGAAGTATCAGGTGGGAGGTTATTAAAGAGATCCAACCTGTAATTAAGGAGAAATTTCCTGACAGTGAGAATAATTAACCTCTGAAAATTGTGGGTGTTCCAACACTAGAGGTTTTCAAGAAGAGACTGGACAGCCATTTGTCCAGAAGTATATAGGGTCTTCTGCTTGAGCAGGGGACTGGACTAGAAGTCCTCCGAGGTCCCTTCCAACCTTGTTATTTTATGTTCTGTATGCAAATGAAACTAATCTTCATTATGTACTTCTGGGGTGAATCTACCGGAAACATTAAAGCCAACAAAAATCCATCTATATTCTCATGTTAAAGCTTAGGCTCTGTGGAACAATTCGTACTGCTTCCATGTTACATATAGAACTTTTATCCCTTAAAAAGGTCCTTGATGTTGGAAGGTGTGTTGTCCTACCTGGCCATTTGTAGATGTTTTTTCCGAAGAACCACCAACGTTACAAGCAAGAGTCCTATCAGAAGAATGCTCAGAATGGCAAGAATAGAAATCACCACCACGTTAGGATTCATCTCCACAACTGCAAATGGGAACAAGGGATCCAGGTTAATGAAAGCAATTGATGCTAGCATTCCCATAAAGTGGCATGATAAAATAAAAAAGATGTGGAACATTCCCTTCTGCCAATGGCTTTCTATTTCTAGAGGTTTTCTTTTTTCGAACATGCTCAGAAAACAACTTTGAATTTTTAGATTTCTACAATGGACAAATCGTGTGAATTAACCAGTAACCCATACATGCTTAACTCTGGCTCCCTTCATTGAGAAGATAGAAGTGGATAGAAGTGACATTCTGGTATGATCAACGTCAGCCAGTAAACAAGTCCTTGCATAATGACTGAAAGCTATTCAAATAAAAGGGTGAGATCCAAGGTCTAAGGAAAACATCTGCATGATATTATATTAGCATGGACTCATCCGTTTCACTCATCCCTAAACCCTGATTTGCAAACCACAACAGCTGACATTGCACAAGCCAAAAACAAACAAACCACATTATACATTAACCCTAACAGAGAATAAATAGATACAGGAAATTCTCATTATTCTTGGTAGTAATGTACTCTGAAAATGTCATGAATAGCGAATTAATAATGCAGAAACCTCAGCTAGGGACACACACACATAAGGTAATTGCAATGATTTGCTGCCCTGCATGTCCACTAATAATCATGACAGCACCACGATTTTGGACTTAGAAGTATGTTTTAATGAGTAAGCAAATTTCCAAATACAGAACTCACAAATAATGAGGATTGCCTGTAAATAAAGGACGATTACATAATACCCATTTCTGATAGATTTAAAATAACATCAGTGGTTCTTTTGGTGATTCACTCTAACCCCTCTGTTCAAATTAGAAATGGGAAGGGGAAAGCATTACACCCACCCACACACCCACACCCAAACACACACGTTTGGAGAAATGCTTAGGTGGAGAATTTGAAGAACTTGGCTCACCCATGGTGGAAACTGCAATATAGGTGGGGACACTGGGGCTGTTATGACTGAAACTTGTAACACTGCAGTTGTAGGAAGTGGCGGGCAGAAGGCTGGAGACTGTCACGACATGAGAAGAAACGGCAACTGGTTCCTGTATTATATTGGGAAGGAAAAAGAGCGCATGGTTAGGAATTTTTCCCCTCCCCCTACTTCTGATTTTACGCAGGATTTGAAATCAGAGGGTCAAGCGCACGAACTGGGCTGTGAGCTCATTCTTGTATTTTTTTTGCTACAGGTAAGAAGTTATGTGGGTGCATTGTGGAACACCCACCCAGCCCACTGTTTATTTACTTACTTACCACTTCTCCAAATACGAGGATATTGCAAGATGAAACTGTCTGCAGCATGGGTCCACAATAAAGCAATTCAATGACAGCTTTACCATATCTCTACTGCGGCCTGCACCAGCAATAAACCGCATCCTGGTTTATGCAACAGTCTCATATAGTGGTCCTTATGTTTCTCAGCATGCAATGTGCGTCAAAGATATGACGGTTCAGGTGACTCAATAATACTGTACAGAGTTAACCTGTCATTCTTTTCCTCGTGGCCTTTAGCATGATCTGTTTACTCAGACAACAATTCGGCCTCCTTTTCTATAATTATATCCTCCTTTTTAAAAGCAAGCTTTAGAAAGTAATATAATCCTACATTTTATCCCTTGGCTGAAGGTAGCAGTTGGAATCTCTGGCATCCCTGCTTTGGGAAATTCTTCTTCCCAATATGTCTTCCATACTTATAAGCACTAGTAGTGTAGGATTAAGGAAGAATGAAGTCCAACCTCCCATATAAGATTTCAGATAATGATGAGCGACATAGTACAGAAAAGAAAGATCTATTAGACTTCTCATTATTCCTATCATCATCTCCTCCCACTTACAACTGCAGGACGGTAACTTGTTGCTTGTATCCTATGACTTCTTATTGATATTGTTTCCTGATTGCTTATTTGTACCCTATGACTATCA
>JANHFT010003060.1:83730-94374 GCA_032467955.1 Pseudoxenodon macrops | reverse complement strand
CTCCTCCTCCTCCTCCTCCTCCTCCTCCTCCTCCTCCTTCTTCTTCTTCTTCTTCTTCTCCTCCTCCTCCTCCTCCTTCTCTTCCTTCTCCTCCTCCTTCTCTTCCTTCTCCTCCTCCTCCTCCTCCTTCTTCTTCTCCTTCTCCTTCTCCTTCTCCTTCTTCCTTCTAATTCTTCTCCTCCTTCTTCTCCTTCTCCTTCTCCTCCTCCTCCTCCACCTCTTCCTCCTCCTCCTTCTTCTCCTTCTTCTGTTTGAATTGCAGGTCGAATCCCCAGCCTTATCGGAAGAGATCCAACATTGGTTGAGGTACAACGAAGCCAGCAGCCAGAACCTCAGGATGGAGAGCGACATCCAAGAGAAAAGCAAAGCCCCCTGAAGGAAAAGCTGGAATGGCTGGACTTGAAGGTCCTCAATGCCCCAATTGGCCACTTGGATGGAGGGCAGGAGCCCCTACAAGCCCCTCCCCCCCCAGGGGAGCCCAGATGTCCAAGCAACCGCTCTCCATCAGGACTTTACGATCAGTGTAGCCCTGGGCACCGCTGTAGGCACAAGGGAATTTCGTGGTACTCAGCTGAAGGAAGAGACTCCATTCTTAAAATGGCATGATGACCAAGATGAGTTTAAACTCAGTTACATGCCAGTTCTACAAAGGAGAAACTCACTTCTTAATTCTCTCTCCTCTCTTCTCTTCTCTCCTCTTTGTTCCTCCTCCTCCTCCTCTTTACTCTTCTTTCTTCTCCCCTCTATTCATTTCTTCCTTCCCCTCTTTCCTCTTCTTCCTCCCTATCCTCCTCCTCCTCGTTCTTCTTCTCTTTGCTCTTCTTCTTTCTCTCCTCTCCTCTCCTCCCCTTCCATCTTCTCTTTCCTTCCATCTCTTCCCTTCCCTTTTTCACATATATTTTCATATTTCCCTTCTGTTCTGTACTTATTTCCACTCAGGCACTCGTAAATCTTTCCCTCCATTCTAAAAAAAAAACATCCTCATATTCGCCTGGCTTCAAGGGCAAATTGTTTGGCCTCTGACATGTTTACTCTTCTATTGCACTATAGAAATATTCAGGGATATTAAACACCTAAGCTAATTTTTAAAATACTATGTTTTATTTATATTTTATTTATTGATGAATTACATCTATAGGAAACCCACCCTAACCCTCACTATCAAGCCAATCTGGGAGACTTGGGACATCACAAAATATCTGTTAGAAAGTTATGGTTAAGAACATTTGAAGTTAAAACATTAAAAGGTATCCCATGCAAACCGTTTTTGTCGTGCGTTCTTTATTCCATCTCTGGGGGTTTTTTTTTTCCTCCACACCTAAAACACTAAACATTGTTTAACAGGGCTGCGAAAACATTTCCTGTTGCTGTTTTTAATCTTTCCAGATCCAATGATGGAGAAAAAAAACACACCTTTATTTCTGGCAGATCTAATGGGAAGAGGACTCTTTTCTGCAAATTGGTTTTCCACGGGGGTTTTCCTAGAAATCAAGTTAAATATTCCGTTCTGCCAAATCAGCTTTCCACATCCAGGGGACTCCAACTGTCCCCCAGGGGCCTGGACTTCAACTCCCAGAATCCTTAACCGTGACCAGGGAATTCTGGGAGTTGCAGTCCACCTCCCTGGAAGGCCTCCTCAAAATTGGGTTGGAAGAAAAATCCATCTGGTTCAGTTCCAAGGCGGGAGACAGATGCTGAAAACAAAATGGAGTCTGGAGGCTGATTACAAAGAAAGGTTCTCTTTTATTTATCAAACCAAATGCACAGGTACAGTACAGGTGGTACTTTGCTCAACAGCAGTAACTGTGAGAGGGATCTTGGAGTCCTAGTGGACAACCATTGAAATAGGAGCCAGTCGTGTGCAGCAGCTGCCAAAAAAGCCAACACAGTTATGGGATGCATCAACAGAGGGAGAGAATCAAGATCTATCCACCAGGACTCCAACATCCATCTCATAGTTGCCACTGTTTAGAATAGAATAGAATAGAATAGAATAGAATAGAATAGAATAGAATAGAATAGAATAGAATAGAACAGGATGAAGAATATAGAATAGAATAGAATAGAATAGAGTAGAGTAGAGTAGAATAGAGTAGAGTAGAATAGAACAGGATGAAGAATATAGAATAGAATAGAATAGAATAGAATAGAATAGAATTATTTATTGGCCAAGTGTGATTGGACACACTTGGCCAATAAAGTGATTGGAGTTTTGTTTTAAAGAGAAGAGAAAGCAGGAGATTTTCTTGAAGATCCTGATTAGCAGTTAAACACCTGGTCTCTGCTAGGCTGGGGAAAATAATCTACTAATCATAGATAAACAAAGTCACATTACCTGTCCGATGCTGCTTAGGTTCATGCTTAACCCCACTGTATTCCACCAGCGTGGTTTTATTGAACGTTGCTTCAGATACCAGCTGAAAGGTGATATTGCTGTAACATATTCCGGGTAGCCAGTGATTGAAAACCGTTTTGCCTTTAAAGAAATCTGTGGAGCGGTAAATAAATGCTACATATTAAATTATCTCATTCAAATTCACAGTCCCGAGGAGGACTGCTTGTCACTGTCATGAAGATTTAAATAAGAATCTAGACTATTAGTAACATTTCAATCTCTCCTGGTCTTATCCCGCCTCTCTTTTTCTGGTTGTCATAAGTCCTTAGAAGCTCAAGCCAACGAAACAAACTTGAAACCTGGCACAATTGTTGTAACTGGCAAACATGAACCGAGCGATAACAAATATTTCAAAGAGGAGACGATATAATCTTCTTGACATGATCTGCATGAAAAGGGTTCTTGAAAGCCAACTAGCTAAGGGACATATTTCCCAGAGTATAAATAAGTCAAACATGTAAAACGGATTGTCAAGTTACTTCTGACAGGAAGAGATAAACCTTATGCTTCGGGGGTCTACTTTCTTTTTCTTTTTGTTTAAAACCCTGAAAACAAGCCAAAACATTTCAAAATATAGAACAGAAAATTCTAACAATATTCCCAATGGGAAAAATTTAGTCTTTTCATATAGTTCATCCCTAGTTATGTTCTTCAAGCCTCTTAATTGTTGTTATTATTAACTGGGAGTTAGGAAAAATTGGCTAATTTATTGCAAATCAATTAAAATAAGTACAGCTAGTTCTCGACTTATGACCATAATTGAGCCCAAAATTTCTGTTGTTAAGTGAAATATTTGTTAAGTGAGTTTTGCCCTACCCTATTTTACAACCTTTCTTTCCACAGTTGTTAAGTGAATCACTGCAATTGTTAATTTAGTAACATGGTTGTTAAGTGAATCTGGCTTCCCCATAGACTTTGCTTGTCAGAAGGTCGCAGAAGGTGATCATATGACCCTGGTCATAAATATGAGTCAGATGCCAAGCGTCTGAATTTTGATCACATGATCACGGGGTTGCTGCAATGGTTGTATGTTTGAAAAACGGTCATAAATCACTTTTTTTCAGTGCCTTGTAACTTCAAATGGTCACTAAATGAACTGTAGTAAGTCATGGACAACCTGTATGTAGTCAATCAATCAATTTTTATAGTTGCCCATCTCAATCAATGGCAATTTACAGTTCCAAAACTATAAAAACAACTTTTTTTTTTAAATTAAAACTTTCAAAATAAATATACACAACAGCCACGATAGTCAACAATAAAGCCAAGGAACAAGACCCTTAACACATTTAGTGCCCACACGCTCGGAAAAGAGTCAAATTTTTTAAAGCCAAGATTTTAAGCTGACAGTAGGGTGCAGTGATAAAGATGCTGATTGTGGACTAGAAGACCCAGGTTCAAATCCACCCTTAGCAGGGTAACTTTGAGCCAGTTTCTCTATGATGGTTCCACATAACTCCCAAGGTTTAGATGCAGGGAAGATAACAGGAAGGGAAGGATGGATCTATGAAACTAACATATTAACCAATAACAAATAGATATCGCCTGTCCCAGGCAGTCCCTTAACAAAATAAAAGGAATATTTTTTGCAAGGCATCCTGACAGATGTGGGGCAGAAAGAGGGGAAATGTTGGCTTTGAGGACAGTAATCAATGACAGGCATTCTCGCAAGGCGCTACACAATGTCAGCATGTTATGTGCCAAAAATTACATTAAAATATTAAATGTTCAAAGTCAACATTATAAAATGGCGAAGGAATTAATGCAAGGAAAATGAGAACTTGCAAGAGTAGTGTCAGGGCTCTGACAAATGCCCTAATTAACTCATGAGCCTCGAGCCAAGTTTCAAAAGAAATCCAGTTATTTATTAGGAACAGCATGTCGGCAGCTTCCCAAGTTTAGTCAACTCTGCCACACATAATTTACGGCTCAACTATGACTCTGTTTCCCCCCTCCTTTCAGGCTGTGTCATAAATCACATTCTCCCTGCAATATCCCGCAGTCACATGACCACAATTTACAAGTTGTTGTTTTTTTTGCTAGAAACTGGCATTTACTTCTGGTTTCCAGCAAAAACTCCCATTGCAGACAGTGGATTTAATTAATGACCACTGTGTTTGCTTTACCATAAATATGGTCATAAAATTAATCACAGTTATACTTAACAACTGGCATGACCTGCAACCATATTTCCGGTCACAATTATAGCCATAGGTCAAGGATTATCTGTTGTTTTATATGGTTTGTGAAGGTGTTATACCAGGGGTGGTTCAGCCTGGTTTGGGCAAACTGGTAGCAGCAGCAGCCGGACGTCATCAAGAACGCTCTGCGCATGCGCAGAAGCGTCGCACGCACATGTGCTCCCATTCCCAAACCAATAGCAAAGGTAAGTGAAATCCACCACTGTGTTATACCTTGTCAAAGAATTCCTCCCTCAAAAATTCATGCCCTCAAAGATGGTTTTAAAAGCCCCAATAAGTAAATGTAAATGAAAGGATGGTTTAAGCATGTATCCAACAACACACACACACACACACATCCTCAATTGCTCTGGCATGGAATGTGTCTTGATTTTAAGATGTATTTTCCACCCACCTTTATATAACATTGTCCGATAGTCTCTTCCTTCCCAGTAACTGATATTCACCCGAGTGAAAACATTATACTTCTCTGGATATTGGATTTCAAACAATACTTCTGTTTCAGGAGATGGTTTATAATCGTAGATGGAAACGTTGGTTACAGGTAGAGGTTCTTTGAAAGAGAGATAAAATGAAAAGACAAAGAGTGACTTGATGCATCCAGAAAATGGTATTGAAATCCACTGCCATCTTTACAAGGTTTTGGGACTGGTCGTAGCACCACCAGCTGAAGGTGAGGGGGCCCCCTCTAGTGTCTGTTTGGGGGGAGATCAAGCCCTTAAATCTATAGCTGCCATTTCCCAAGGGAAGACAAACGGTCTGGTGAGATTTTTGTAATGTAGGTGGTTGTAGAAGTGGGAGAGCCTGAGGGGGAGTCAAGCAAGTCATCAGCTTAGAATTTCTACATTGCCACAAATGGTCTAAGTCCTCTTGAATTCTATTAACCCTTACCTAGCTTCAAAATAGTGCTAACCATTAGTTGGCTAGCTCTCTGTGTAGAGGCATGAACTATAAATCAATTTAATTGGAACTTAACATGTGCAAACCTGGGGTTTTGCACCTCACAGCGATCAACAATAAAATGTCTACTTGAGTGATTTTGGTTGCTTGCACCTGACAGGGACTTATTCTTGCAATAAATAACTAACAATGATGGGTCCCATCAATTAAAGAATGCCATCTTGCATCTTTGGACCTTCCTCAGATTCTAATTGGCTCTGAAGTGGATCACTTTTTCAAAATGCTTTGAAAACATGGAACTGTTCCTAGGCTTAGAGGGAGTTAGTATTTATCTGAGCTGCCTTCATAGGCTTTTCTAATGCTATTTTATTCCATATCTGGACTGTGTTTTACATGTTATTATCTACTTAGATGTGCTATGGCAAGATAAACTGAATAAATAAGCTGTTTTTTCCTGCCCTCTTTTCCTCTTTTAAAATATTATTCTGCACCCGTAGAAGAACACTATAAAGATGCTGTTTATAAATGAACACGCCAGCTTGATTTTGGTTTAAAATAATAGCAACAACAGAAAGAGTAGCACATTTAAAATTTCTCATTTTTCCAGAAATTTTACTTCAGAGTTATTTCTTCCTGATGTTCAGGATGCCACCATATTTTGCAGACCAGCAAGGAAGTTGGAGTAATGTACCTGGGAAGGAGATCACACATTGGAAATTCGCTCCTAGATAATAAAATGAGCTTGCAAATAAACAGTATCTTGAGTGGGTACCTTTGAATGGATTAAAAAAAATGTTTAAATCACATTTTTAAAATTACTCATCTCCTTCACAGAGGTACCCTTGGTACAGTAAGATATTAAAATATAAAAATAATACATAAAAGTTAAAAATGTAAAACAGGCAAGGATGTATAAAACACTATTAAAAAGTAATTGAAAGCTGAAGGGAGAGTTTTCGGGCCCCACAACTGCATGCGCCTCTGGACTCCCCACGCAAACTTCCAGGGCCATGTTCTCATTCCTTTCCAGAAGGCAAGGAGGATGGGGGCAGAGGTGGGTTCCTACCGGTTCTATCCGGTTCTATAGAACCGGTAGTAACTCCGTGATGACATCACAGAGCCGGTTTTGTCGGTGTCTCCATGGGCGCCATCTTGGATTTAGTTTCTGTGCATGCGCAGCAGCTATTTTTTGATTGCCACGAGGGCTTGAAGTGCGACCCTGAGTGAACCGGCAGTAAGAAGATTCAGAACCCACTTCTGGATGGGGGCCTGCTCAGCTCCAGTGGGAGAATATTCCACAGGGTTGGGGTAATGGCAGAGATTAAGATTAGGTCAAAGGATTAGGATTCAACTAGATCCTAGGCAACGCTTCAAATTGGGACAGATGTGTATGTTTAAAGCAAGCTTAGCCCCCGTGACTGAGCATGGATTTTCCAGCAGCTCGGTCATGATGGTTTCATTAGCCACATACTGTGTTTTATTCTCAAAACACATCCATATATCCATATAATGTACCTGCAGCGTTCAGAGAAGATGTATATAGATTGTACTTAGCTATAATATGCCTTGAATGGTTTTGAGGTAAACATTCTCTCTCTCAGCCCAGCATGCCTGGTTAGATTATTATGGGTTTACATCCCATAAAAGAGCCACCTTGAGCTCTTAGAGCAAAGATGAGATATCAACGCAATCAATCAAATAGTTAAGTCGCGCACCAACCGAAACAGCTGTTCCCAGCCTGACACCCTCCAGATGTTTATGACGGTAACTCCTAGGATTACAGTGGGTGAGAATCCTGGAAGTTGCAAACCTACTGTGTTTCCCTGAAAATAAGACACCGTCTTATTTTCTTTTGATCCCCGAAATGAGCGCTTGGCCTTATTGTCGAGGAGGTCTTATTATTTTTGAGGTGCAGGAGGTGGTGAGCATGATCACCTCATGGCTGCTGCTCTGTTTTGGGGAGGGCTTATTTTCAGGGGATGGCTTATTTTAGCGCATAGTCTCAAAAGCCTGATTGGGCTTATTATCTGGGGAGGTCTTATTTTCAGGGAAACAGGGTAACACATTCGGAAAATGTTTGGTTGAAGTACAGTATTTGCCCATGTTACATACCCTTACAAACCCTCCAGAATCTTTGGCCAGGCGCTCTCATTAAACCCAACCCTATCTCACCATGTTTTTCTGATGAACAAAGAAGAATAAGTATTCTTGATGAAATAATGTGGGCTCTGCAAAAAAGTAGAGTCCATGATTACCTCAAAGAATGAAGAAGCTGGAAAGATCAGCTCTTTGAACCTGTCTGGATAAAGGAAAGCACCAGAGATCTCCCACAAGTGTTCTACATGGTTGATCTTTGTGTGAGTTTGAGCACTGGAAGACAAGGGACTAGTCATCTTGCTCAAAAAGTGGTCAGTGCTTTTGAAAGGGCACTAAGCTCTCATTTTTCCTTTTCTAATCACATTCAGAGATTACCTAAGAATGACAGTACTTTTCAGATTCTAGAAATCTTTAGATCAGCAAGCGTAAAAACACCAGGTGAGTTTGCCTTCAATCTGTAATGAAAATGTTTCATTACAAGCTTAAGAATTAATTAAAAATAAATAAAGAGCAAAAAGTTGGTTAAAACTTTGATTTTAAAAAGCTACATAGGACTAAGGATCCAGATAAATTTAGGGTAAGAGTTTGGAATTTATTATAAAGGATCCTTCCTATTGGAAAATGCTTTTATTTTGAATTTTTTATATAAAAATTAGATCTTAAAAATTTAACATTTCAGTTAAAGGAGATAAACCAGAAGTAGGTTCTGAATTTTCTTACTGCTGGTTCACTCAGGGTCGTGCCTCAAGTACGCGTGCAAAGCGCATATGCATATGTGCAGAAGCAAAATCAAAGATGGCGGCATCCTGTGACGTCACCACAGAGTTATTACCTACTCTATAGAACCGGATAGAACACATAAATTTGACTAACAGTTACAGAATCATGCAAAATATTCTAAGATTAGAAATATTAAAGGATACTTTCAAAAATTAAGTCAGAAATTAATATTAACAGTGACAATAGTTCTATCTGTCTCTATGGGTAGACTATGTCTAAAACATGTTATTAAAAAGAAACAAGTTTAACCTGACAAGACAGGCTGAGTTGAAATTGGACATATAAATGACAGGCTACATGCATGTCATAGAAAAAAATGTTACATTAGACATATAAAAGAAATTGGCTAAAATTTTAATAATTAAAAGGGGCATACAAATGATAAACCAAGAGACAGTCCTGGATAATTTTTGTATATTGAACTTACAAAACAGACTTGCCAAAGCTTTGCAAAATCTTGTGAGAAGAGACAAAAAAGAAATGAAAAGAAATCAAGTTATATGAAATTCTTTGAAATGACTAAAGATTATTAGAGGTAAAAAAGAAGGAATATAAAGTTGTTTTCTTTCATCAAGGTTAAAATAGGTTGTTATTTCTGGTAAACCTTAATGGACTTTTGCTGACACCACAACTGAAATGACCATTCTATAGACCATTTGTCTATAGAAAAGACATGGAATATGACAAGAATAAATATTTTGTGTAATATAAGAGGAAGTGAAATGTTACCAAAATTGTTTATACTTTTGTTGAAGGCTGTGTGTCACTTCTTTTTACAGGCTTTTCCCCCCTTTATTATATTCTTTTTTTCTAGTTTATGGTACTTCCTATTTTTTATATCTTTCCTATTTTTTTCTTTTTTTAACCTTTTATTCCTTCTTCCTATTTCTCTATTCTTTTTGTTTGAACTAGTTTTTACTATTGTAATTATAATATTTAATAAAATTTCTTGCAAAAAAAGAAGAGGAATAAACATCCCTGGAGCCAAGGTAAGGTAAAAAAGCAATGCAATGTTTAAGCAAGGTAAGATACAGGATGCAATCTTTGGACGATTTCTCCAGGGCTAAAGTATAAAAGAATTCCTGATTACAGCCTTTGCAAGACAGATTTGAGATTCCAGAGAGATGCTGCTTGTCACACGCTACTAGCCAAGCGATTTTTCATTACTTTCTGCCTTGCACAGGTTTCCCAAGCTATAATAATCTCATCCCAATTTTCTAATTATGGCAACTTTATAGACTAAGTGATTACATTAGCGGGTTACTTCTTCCTAGAAGAAATTGAATAAGGAAGAGATGCTGTATTCATTTTTATTACAAATTTATTTCAGCCCTGATCTCTTGATCGGATTAGTTGATAATTAGATTCAGCGAACGGCCTTGTAAATTGTCTCTTTCCTGCCATTTTCCTTCTGAGAGCCAGCAAATCAGGATGAGCCAAAGGAAGAGACTAAGAAAAAAGTGTGTGGGGGGTGGTTGAATGCCCATCCACTAAAGGCCACTTCATCTTAAAGAGGGGGAGAGAGGCTGAAACAAGGATTCTGGAGCAATCAAAGCTTCAATTGGTTAAGGATACCATTACCTCCCTTTTGTGTTTTGTTTTTTCTCCCTCCTGTATGTTTGTCTTTCTCCAGGAAAAAAAAAATCTCATTTGAATCCTGAACCCATTTTTCGTATTAAGGTGTTTGATCAATTATGATGAAAGCTTGAAACCAAGGCAAGAACTGTCTAGGAATCATCCTATCTCAGGGTGGGCTGCTGGGGGTTTGCAGCAGAGGTGGGTTCCTACCGGTTCAGACCGGTTCTACTGAGTAGGTAGTAGGCTGCTGGTGACGTCACGGAGCCAGTTCTGATGCTCCGTGGGCGACGCCATCTTTTTGTTTAAAAAGATTTTTCCGGAATTTTCTTCTTCTTCTGTGCATGTGCAGAAGCCGAGTTTCCAGCACTGTGCATGCGTTGCCATCTCATTTTTGGCATGCACGCGTGACGCGGGAGGCAGCGAACCATCGGCGAGGTAAGTTAGAACCCACTGCTGGTTTGCAGGGATTCGGGAGAACCTCTAGCCAACATTCTGTGCAGTTTGGAGAACCCCCAAATCCCACTCCTTGCTGGCCCCACTCACCCCGCTCAGGAGTCCTCACGTGGCCTGTTTCGAATACAGATAAGTGCAGGGCGCGCACGCAGGCTCAGGGAGGGAGAAAAACAGGCCTACCGGAAGTTCGGGAAGGCTGGAAACAGGCCCGTTTCCAGCCTCCAGAGGGCCTCAGGAGCC
>JANHFT010003060.1:48422-60066 GCA_032467955.1 Pseudoxenodon macrops | reverse complement strand
CTATCTATCTATCTATCTATCTATCTATCTATCTATCTATCTATCATCTATCTATCTATCTATCTATCTATCTATCACGTTTATATAGCTGCCCATCACACAGAACATAATATTGGCTAGTATACAATATAAACACATCATAAAAAAGCTAACAATTAAAAAAAATTCAACAATTAAAATCACCTGTCAAAGTTACCAACAACAGAGTAGCAGAGAGAGTAGCATCATAAGTAATGCAGCAGTCTCGCTAACTCACCACTTCCTTGAGTGTCCCAAGCCTGATGACATAACCATTTTTAAGGGACTTCCAGAAGGATGGGGCCAATCTCACTTTAGGGGAAATAATGTTCCACGAGATGGGATTCACAACCGAAAAATCCATCTCCAAGGTCCAACCAAGGTAACCCCTTAGAAGACAAGACCCATAGCAGAGACCTAATGGGACAGGAAGATGTAATGGTGTGAAGGTGGGCACTCAAATAATCTGGCCCCATGCCATGAAGCACTTTAAAAATCAAAAAGAGCACCTTATATTGAACTCAGAAGAAAACTGACAACTAAGGCAACTCATGGAACAGAAGTGAAATGGCCATTCTAGTTGCCTACACCACTGCATTTTGCACCAGTTGAATCTTCAAAACAGTCTTCAAGGGTAACCCCAAGTAAAGTGTTAAGCTTTCCTTCCATAGATTTCCTGTTCAGAGGTCACAGAGGCACAATTCAATTCAAGCGTTGGCAACCCTCTTGTTCCAAGCAGCCACAAGGATATGCAGCAGATTAGCAGGAACAATCCACAGCCCCCTCTGAAGCACAATGGGTCCACCCAATAAAAAAAAAAGGTACAAGATGAGATGGTAAAGATCTTCCTGCAGGAGCAAAATGATTCAAATCAAGTAATATCATTTATTATTGCAGTCTAAGACCAATATACTGCATATACACAATAAATTAAATAATTAAATTAAATTAAATTAAATTAGCAGCAAAGTGGGTAGACTCAATTATAATTATGACCACTGCACCATTGGAAGAACTGAAGATCCAGGTTAGGGACAGATAATTATGAAAAAAAAAATATCTATGTGGTCACTAAGAGTAGACAACAACTTGATGTCATAGAATCAAGCTTTCAAACTAGAGGAAAACTAGTGCAGACTAGAAGCCTAAATGCTGAAAGTGAATAATAGACAGCTATAAAAAACAGAAAAATATGAAACTGCTCAAAACAACTGAGTGCATAAAATTCCCTGCCATAAAATAGCTTAAATGAGTGCTAAATTAAGGGGAGAAAATAGCTAATAAGCACTAAGAGTCATCTAATTAGGAAATAGAAATTAAGAATTATAGGTTAAAGTTTAGAATTAAAAGGTTGGGATAAAAATAGCTGTTTCAGGTTGCTCTTTTTAAAATGTTGATGAGCCCACACACAGACACATTTCTCTAAGACAAACAGGGCGATCATACATACATACATATATGCATACCTAACACCATTTCAGACCCTGAATAAATATGTAAGGCTATGAAGCCTGGAATTCTATCAACATCCTGAAGTTGGCACAGCATTAACTACAAGCTAGATGAATGTAAATAGCTATCTAGTTGGGCCAGAATCCATCCTGTTTTATATGATGCACAAAATTTTGCAATGTTCTACATTGTCATTTGAAAGGAATCAAGAAGTATACAAATAGCAGCCAGGATACTTATGCAAAAACCTAGTAATGAGATTGCCATGAGCATCTCGGTAAAATGGGAAGTAAAGGAGGACATGTGTTATACTTTCCACCTGCCCAGTAGCATATGGACACTATCTCTCTACCAAAGGGAGTTTCATATATTTGATTTCAAGAATAACTGAGCCAAAATAAAAGCCCTTATGTGGCTCGACACTTAACAATTGTTATAGACAAGGAAGCGGGGGAGGGAAACCATCTACTGAAGTACTTCCAGGATAAAGCTATTTGGGAAACTATACAAATCTGTTGATCTGTGTCCATTATGTATTATATAACATTTTATCTAATCATATCCCATAATCAGGGCATGTGAAGAGAACAGAAAATCCAAAGCTAAATATCTGATTCCATAGAAGACTGGAAATTTCCCTGCAAAGTCAAAGGGGGGCAAACTATTAGGGTATACAGGTAAAGGTTTCCCTATCTAGTCATGTCCAACTCTAGGGGGCAGTGCTTACCTCCATTTCTCACCTCTCACCACCGAGGGAGCCAGAGTTGTCCAAAGACACTTCTGTGATCATGTGGCCAGCATGGAACACTATTGCCTTCCCACCAAAGTGGTACCCATTTATCTGTTCCCATTTCTATGCTTTTGAACTGCTAGGTAGGCAGGAGCTAGGGCAAATAATGGGAGCTCACCCCGTTGTAAGGTTCTCAGGTTTTGAACCTGGGCTGTCAGTTTTGCAGCTGACAAACTCAGACTGCTTAACAGCTGAGCCATCACGTCCAGAGGTGGGTTCTGAATCTTCTTACTGCTGGTTCACTCAGGGTTGGACCTCGAGTGCGTGCACGGCAATCAAAAACTAGCTTCTGCGCATGCGCAAAAGCAAAATTCAAGATGGCAGCACCCACAGAGACACCGAATGGGTTCCATGATATCATCATGCAGTTACTACCGGTTCTATAGAGCCGGATAGAACTGGTAGGAACCCACCTCTGATCACGTCTCTTTTTAGGGTATAGAGCCAGTAGTGGACAATGGCCATCCAAACTCTGGTTTCCTGTATCAAGACATAGGATACCATTAGAGACCCATTGTGGTGGTTGAAAGGCAGAGAAAAACTTGACCATAAAGGAGCTGGGCTAAAGGCTTGGCTGCAAATACTTTTGAGTACCACTGGGATGTGTGTGAGAATAAAAAAAGGAGAAATTGAGACTAGAACTTGAGAATAAGAGAGAATCTCCTCCGTGCCATGTGAGCAAGGTGATCAGTGTGGACCTTTCTGGAGGCTGAGGCAGAGACCAGAAGTTTTAAGGATCTCACAGGTTTGCCTTTTGGTAAATGATACTAATCAGAGGTGGGTTCCTAACAGTTTGGTCCGGTTCTACAGAACTATTAGTAACTTACCAGCATGGTTTGGTAGAACTGTTAGCAATCCCACCCCTGAGTTGTTTCTTTTGGTGGCGCCTATGCCACCACCATCTTGAATTTTGCTTCTGCACATGCGCAAAAGCTTTTTTTGAAGCACTATGCATGCACAAGGCCACAGCACGCCCCTGAGCGAACCGGCAGTAAGAAGATTTAGAACCCACCTCTGATACTAATGTTTTGTAATTGTAATTATCTACCATAGCTGAAATTGTGGAAGAGTTAGCAATAGCAATAGCAGTTAGATTTATATGCCACTTCATAGTGCTTTTACAGCCCTCTCTAAGTGGTTTACAGAGTCAGCACATTTCCCCCAACAATCTGAGTCCTCATTTTATCCATCTCTGAAGGATGAAAGGCTGAGTCAACCTTGAGCCAGTGAGACTCGAACTGCCAAACTGGCAGGCAGTCAGCAGAAGTAGCCTGCAATACTGCATTCTAACCACTGTGCCACTACGGCTCATACTACTATTATTATTATAGGTTACATATTATTGAATCTCTAAATATTCTAACCATCATTCCAAAGCTTAAAACTGTTATATTAATCAGTAGTGCAGTGTTTAGTGTGACGTATGAACCTAACAAATTAGTATAATTTAAAAATATTTCTAAGATAGACTGATTGTTGAAAGTCGGAAAATGAATGTTTGGCTAATTTTTTTATCTGTAAAATAGGGGAAATAAAGTCCTTCCTCACAGCAATATTATAAAGATGAAAATGCTAAAGATAGCAAAATACATTGTAGGTTAAACATTTTTATATTTATATTAGGAAATGCTAGATTTAGTAGCTTCAGAAGATGATAATTTAAACCAAACCACAAAGAACTGTAAACAGTCCGTTTGTGTTACATAATTACAAGGTATAAAAGAATAAGCTTTCTGCATATGTGAGGTTGTTTACTGAGAAACTGTTGATCCAAAAAGAAAGCACAATTAGGCTTATACAGATATTGTCCTGTCAAAAATCAAAATCAACTGTGTTTTTCTTTTAGCAGTATGATTCCTAATTGCAAAGTTCTAAACAAAAACAATACTAAACCAGAAACTGTGCTAAAGTGCTCAAGATAGACACATATTTTTCTTCAATCAAAGCAGATAATGTTATTTTTGTTTTGTATCAACTCTCAAATAACTATTTTTATCTTTATAATTTCAGGCTATAAAGAGTTTTCTGCTTCTAAAGCTAGTTTTTAGTTGTTCAGTTGTCCGATCACTTCCAATCTGCATCAGCTGATGGAAGTTGTTTTATAGGACCGTTTGGAAGTAACTGTTTTCTTAGAGTTCCTGTAAATTCATGCTGATGTCATCAGTGATGGTACCTAGATATCTTGTCTTCCATGAACTTCTACTTCAATTACTTTCAATTTTTCCAAACATCGGACTCTTTTCCAGTGACTCTTACCTTAACATTATATATCTAAAATAGATCCATTGTTACTGCTTCAAGTGAGCCATCTGGTTAAACTTAGTGGGTTTCTTCTTCTTCTTCTCAGTCCAGGTTGTTATCAACAGTTTTCTCCAGTGTATCTTTGACAGCCATTATATTACAGTTAGAAAAATCATGGCTTTGACAATATGTTGCAATTGTTCTTGATGTCTCTGGAGTTTAATATGTCGTCTATTGTCATAGCCTTTCTACCAAATATCAACTCTTTCACTTTGTCTGTACATTTTGTTAGGTTTAAGAAGTCAAGTCTGTTAGTATCTCTCCTTTTTTTCTCTATTTGTGTTCAGCTGATATAATCTTAGACCTTGTTTTTAATATTGAGCAGTAGAGGCCCACATTTTAAGGAACTATTCATAAAGTACTGTAGTCTATATAGACAGAGGCCTTTGTCTAATCAGTAAAATATATTTTGATTTTTGTGTGTGGCACAACTCTTAAGTCTTTTTCTTCATTTATTAAAGAATACTCTACTTCTCTATATCTTTGCAACATACAGTTGGAGCACAATAACACCTGTTGCTTTGCCTTGAATTCAAATTGAGATTGTTTTATTGTGAGTTGGTTTGGGCTCAGTTGGGTTGGGTTTGGTTGGGTCAGATCGGATCAGGTTGGACTTGACTTGGCTTGGTTTTATCCCAGCACCGACTTTGACAGTTAGTTATACGTTTTATTTTATTTTATTTTATTTTACTTTATTTTATTTTATTTATTTTTGTCTTGCCATTTATATTCTGATAATATTGCCTTGGTTCATGATGATGGACAGACAGACAGACCGATAGATAGATAGATCAGACCAACTACAGGGAAAGACGAGAATCAAACTTTCCTTTTTGTTCTGTATCGCATCATATTCTAACAATTATGACTAGATAATAGAACTATAAACTTATAGAAAAGTGGACCATGTTTGTTTCAAATGCTTCTCTCTAAGAACCAAATTAAAAGTATTTTCAATAAAGCCACAGTATTAAATATTCAAAATATTTTATTATATGTTCTTACGTTATAAGGAAGAGAAAGGAGTCAGCAGAGTTAAAGATAGGTCAATTCTACCTACCTACCCTCTCCTAGGATGTTACCAGAGGAGGAAAACAGCCTCCTCTTTCCTTATAAAACCCTTGAAATGAATAGGAGATTGCCTCAGAGAAAACCTGAAGCTTGAGAGTTGGAGATATTTTTATTGAGCAGTTGGCAGGTAAAAGATTAATCTGTTTCTACTTCCATCCACCCACCTTCTTTCTGCAAAAGAAAACAAGATGCAACCACAGCCTTCAATATTAGCATAACTTAGAGACCCTATTTTCAGATCACATTAATATCCATGTATGTGATTAATTATAAGCAAACAACCATTGTGAATTCTAAAAAACAAAACAAATCATTCTAGTTCAGAGGCGGAAAGTACATGGTGTGATGGTGTGGGTTTTTGATGTCATTATGAGGGCAACTGTATTACTTTTTAATAAGAAAAAATAGAAAGGGGTGAATATCAAACTATAAATTTTCACTTGTGTAACTATATAATTGCTTTCCAGCTGTTCAGTATATTTATCTCTTGTGTATTTTCTGGGTTTTCTGCTAGGCTGAACAACAATTTTGAGATCAGCAAACAATAGCTTGGATACTCTGTTTTTTTTTTAAAAATCTGTAAATGTAAAAACAAGTGATTGTATATGATAGTTGCCTGACTTGCAGAAGCTCTTACTTTGAATTTCCTTGGCAGCTCAAGTTACTGATCAATGGTCCGGTGAACCATGGAATGTTTCACCGGTTATAACCTTAGCAATTAATAACCATAAGTGTAATGCTCAACGCAAAGGAGAAGAAATATCTTCAAATACCTAATGTTGGAGGGGTGGAGATTAAATATGCAAGATGGTAAATATCAAATTTACCATCTTGCATGTTATTAAAGGCAGGAAAGATGCATGTAGTATAACATGGATTATAGCTGCATCAACTCATCAAACTTGCAATGGATCCAAAGTATGAGCACACAACTTTTTTGTTGTGGCTGTGAATTCTTGGGGCCATTTTGTGATCATGCAAATTCGAATTTCAACCTTTTCTTTTATACAGTTAACTTGATGTTACTGTTCTTTTTCAGGCCTTTTAAGGTTCTGCTGTATACAGACAACCATTTCCATAAGTCCATTAACCATCACGGAAAGATAATTTTCAATGAGTTCCACTTTCAAGTGATAGACAAATAACAGAAACATTCAACATTGGACACTAGTGGCTGAAATAGCTAATAATACCTAAGTAAATTCAATTGCTATTTACTATTATTATATTTAATGAGAAACATGAACAGAGTTTTATTTGGTTTCTAAGGTATCCTTATGTTTTTGATGTGTTGGGGATATTCTTGTGGGGAAGGAAGTTGAAAAGTCCATCAATAAAAATTGCCAAACTGCCAGTTATTATCATTGAATTGAGTTTGGATATGAGTCAGTTCAGATTTGATACACACCTTGCATTTGACAGTTATGAAATCACTGTTCTATACTAATTAGAGATCACCTGGAACTTCATAGAATAGAAGAGGTCAATAAAGATGGACAGTGATACAGAGAATAACTTCAGGTTAGAAATTGATAAAGAAAATATGTAGTTAGGAAAGGAAAAGAAGACATGGGATATGCTTTCAAACACGTGTGCAATTTTATGCAGAACACATTCCTTATCTGCTGCTGAAGAGAATGATTTTAAATTTGTTTATATACTCTAATCCTAAATTAGTTTATATATGATTTATATAGCCACCCTTCTCACACAAGTGACTCTATGTGGCTTACAAAGATTAAAATACAGAAAAGCCATCACACCTAACACCCTGGTGGCCCAGGATAAATAATAATCCCACTTTCAAACATCCCCAAATTAATAAAACAGTGTAAATTTGAATTGAGCATTCATAAAACTTCCGAATAGCAATATCCACTATGTAATTAGACAAGAGCCATAATGCAATCTTGCACAATATTGAGATAATATTTATTATTGTTGTTGGTTGCATAATCAGCCAGATGTTTAGACTGGATTTGGCATTTCTATCTATCAAGCCCTTCCCAAACACCTGGGATATGCAGATGTTGTTGCTTATGGGTGTTACAGGATATAAACTGCAGGATATAAACTGTTCCAGGTAAAGATGCCTTTTGTAACTGATGGTGATTTTGTCAGTGCTCATGGTATTTATTATTGTGGTTGGTCACGCAGTCAGCCAGATGTTTAGATTGGATTTGGCATTTTTATCCATCTATTGAGTCCTTCCCAAGGACCTGGGATAGATAGGTGTTATTATTATTGTGATTGGTGGCCCAGATAATCAGATGTTTAGACAGAATTTGGAATTTTTATCCACCCGTTTTTACATCCACAAAAATATGACATCACAGCTGCCAATTCTTTAGTATTAGCCTTCATACCCATCAAGTTCTTCCCAAGAACCTAGGATGTCATAATATGTAAGCATAATATATGTGCATATCCAAGCACTGTGGCTTTTTCAATTGACAGATGGAAATTTTGTCATTGCACAGATTTTCTAAGTACTGTCCAAGATTTTTGGTATGGCACCCAGTGTGCCAATATCATTATCCACAGTGAAACACTGCCTTTTTGTGCAACTGATGTGCTCTGAAAAAGATGAGAGCTATGCCAGAAGTTCAAACTTGACAGGTCTCATCAGAGATGCTGGAAGAAGAATATTTCTCAGAAATAATATGGTGAGATGACAATTCACAGAAACTCATACCACATTAGTAATCACCCAGGTGAACAAGGATCATGCTGGATTTTGGAGTTCCAGGTCATCTATTGAGAAAGGCCTACAGGATTAAGGACAGGTGGTTGAGCAACCAAAGCCAGCAGATAGCAATAGCATTTAGATTTATATACCACTCCATAGTGCTTTACATCCCTCTCTAAGTGGTTTACAGAGTTCAGCATATTGCCCCCAACAATCTGGATCCTCATTTCACCAACCTCAGAAGGATGGAAGGCTGAGTCAACCTTGAGCCTGGTGAGATTTGATCTGCCAAACTGCTGGCAGCCAGTGATCAGCAGAAGTAGCCTGTAGTACTCCACTCTAACCACTGCGCCACTGTGGCTCATATTTACCCCATCTTGAGACTCCCTGAATTTGAGGAGTTCCATAATGAATCAAGACTAGTATCCTCCCTACAAAAACTCTTCTTTCACATTGGCTCTTTGTATCTCACACCCTAAAAAGGATTTACCTTTGCCCAAGTTAGATTCATTAGTAGGAAGTTGAACAGGCCGAGGTTCAAGGCTTGATTAAGTATGTTTTGAATTGTACCATTAGAAGCTCATTTTGATACTCTTAATCCAAAGTGATTCAAAAAGTCCCTTTCTCCAGCTATAAATATTCTTCAAGTCCAATGGGGGGGGGACGACGACCAGATTTAAAATCAATCCTTTAATCCTGTTATTCTCTGGGCAAAAAGTATCACCATTGAGTGCAAAAGTATAAGAGTTGCAATCTCCTCTTATCAACCCTATTGCCTTTGATTTTACAGTATTTACAGATTTTATACTAGCTTTATGAGTTGTTTAAAGGGAACAGCAGAATGAGAGAGGGAGAGAGAGAGGAATTGCTTGGAAAATAATTGACCAACCAGGGAATATTTCCACATATTGATCCTGTTTTAGGACATACACTGAATTGAACCAATGAGAAGGAATTACAGTGTTATGGGAACACAAAACAGGACTTAATTGATCCAATCAATCAATTCACAGGAAGTTTAACTTCACTTTCCTGAAGGGCGCAAAACCACCCAACAGGCCAACCGGAGTGAGGCCTGCATGCATGCACAAGGGGTGGGTGGGTGCCCACACCCATTGCATTATGGGTGTGGGCACCCGTGCACGTGACCCCCACACTTCCCTTGCTTTTGGCACGCAATGGCAAAGAGGTTAGCCATCACTGATATATAGGATGGCAAGACACCATCAACAAAGATATGCAAGCCATGGGCCTGAGCCCTGGAGATGCAGCTGACAGAACAAAGTGGCATTCAATGATCCAAAAAGTGGACCCTGCACCTGTGAGAATATGTTAGGAAGGAGGAGGAGGAGGAGGAGGAGGAGGATGAAGGAAAACCAAAGGCACTCTTTGAAGGACCAGAACTTTTTTGAGAAACTGCAAGACCATTTTTCAGCATAACATTACCCCAACATCTAAAGAAGGTTGAATACCATTGAGACCTGAGATTTACAAGAGAGAATAATTGGTACCAAATTCTTCAAGACTGTTTCACGGGATAACAACTTCTGTTGGATTTGTGGCTCAGAAATTTACTTCTTGCTGGCATCAGAACAGACAGCAAAAAAACAATACTAGAGCTTAGAGTGCAGTCCTATAGCAATTAACATTCAAATTATTCCCAAGAGGGAATATGTCCATTGTGTCAACACTGCCCTTTAAATGGAAGCTTTTAACTATAGACACATTTTAAATTGGCACATGCCCTAGAGGGTATCCATCAACCTTCAAAACATATTACACATCCAGATACAATTCATTACATAAATGAGGTTCAAATGGAAAGTAGCTGTTTACTTTCTTCAAGACATCAATTTAGTGAGACGGTATTTCCTCATTACCCCAAATATAAGATAATTGTCTGTGTAATTCCTTTAGCAAGTTAATTGCACACAGGTCTTCTTTTTGTTAGGAAATTTAGTTGTCAGCTTTGCATAATTTTTATATTATAGAGTGTCAGCTATGCCTAACAGCACTGGGCTCGATCCAGTGTTGACTGCCAATTCTTACACAATAGAAACAATAACACAACATCCTGAAGTTATTAAGAATCTAGTAACGTATTTTGGGGTGAACCCAATTCTGGCAAGAATAAGTTACAATGGTATGAGTTACCTAGATAGATATCCCGAAAGTATTTAAGAATGGACTTCAGTAGTGGGTTTCTACTGATTTGCACCGGTTCGGGCGAACTGGTAGTGGTGGTGATGGGAGGCTCCGCCCACCTGCCCAGACATCATCACGGATGATCTGCGCATGCACAGAAGGTTCTGCGCATGCGCAGAAGCGGTATGAGCAAAACAAGCGTGTTCATGTGTTCACAGTTCTGAACCGGTAGCAAAGGTAAGTGAAACCCACTATTGACGGACCTGTGTGCATGTTTCAAGTATTTGAGAATATGCTTGTATATATGTTTGTTCACAAGTATGTTTCACTGTGCTCAGTGAATGTTACACTCAGAATATTTTGCTGAGCTTTTTTTCTAATACATAAGCATTGGATTGCAGCCCAAATTGGATCTGTGATGGAAATACGCTTTTACTCCACTGTAGCTCGATACCAAAGATCGAATTTGTTTCCTTGGTAAAAGGGGGAAAGTAAGGCCATATTTCTTGGATGTTACATGTGGTATGAAAGCTGGACCATCAGAAAGGTTGAATGAAGAAATATTGATGCCTTTGAATCAATTGATGGAGGAGGTTATGGAGAAAATTTTGGAATGCAAGAAGAACAAATCATTTAATAGTAGAGGAAGTAAAACGAGGCTGCTTGCTGGAGACACTAAAGATTGAAAGCCTGCAAAATCAAGTTGGAAAAGAGAGTGGGGTTTTTTTTTTAGGGGGAAAAGTCAAAGGGTTTAGAAAGGGGCTAATAGAAGATAAGGCCAATGAGTGTGACCGATCACACATACATGAACTTGTTCCTGGCAGACAATCCTGGTATTGGGTTATTTGTTTGTTGGGTTAGCCAAAATCAGATACAACTGAGCAGCTGAACAACAAGAATGAAGTGGTTTAGGGCAACCTCATTTGATTCATTATGTTTCCAAAGATGGATGCCTTTGATAACTTCAGCATTAGTTTAATACTCAGCTTCCTACAATTGTGATTCACCAACTAAAATCAAGGCACCTTATCAAGACGCAAACACAAGGGGTGATAACATGAAACAAAGCAACACAAAGGCCAATTCTGTCTCCTCACAGGCCCTCTAATAACGCTAGCCACAACACCGAAGCTAAACTAACACACATGACATATGACACCATTGCCACAATATCATTC
>JANHFT010003059.1:36779-55459 GCA_032467955.1 Pseudoxenodon macrops | reverse complement strand
CATCCTTCCGAGGTGGGTAAAATGAGGACCCAGATTGTTGGGGGCAATAGGCTGACTCTGTAAACCGCTTAGAGAGTAAAAGCACAATGAAATGGTATATAAATGTAAGTGCTATTGCTATTATGAATGGTTGGACATTGAAGACCACCTGCGTGTCATAAGGTTTCTCCCCTTCCCCTTGGCAGCATTCTAGTTCCAAGGGAGAAAGCAATGCTGGTTTGTTGTGGCAGTGCAGCCGGGTTGATGGAGTTTGGTTAATCTGTGGCACCTTCACAAAGTATTTCCAAGCTGTTAATTTTAGTCTTCTTCTCCATTAGCTTTTCAAGTTGCTGTAAACATGAAAGGAGGGTGTCAGGTAGGGTCGTTATCGCTGGGAAGGAACACTACATTTGCTGCAAATTAATTTTGCAAGCTGAGGAGCAGCTTTGTGGAAACACAGGAATTTATGCCTCTTGGTGAGAGAAGCCAGCTCGGTTGTCTTGAGACAAGTCTTGGGGGTTCGGGAGAAGCTCTAGCTAAGATTCTGTGCAGTTCGGAGAACCCTCAAACCTTACTGGCTTCACTCATCCTGCCCCGTTCCTGCCAGGACTCCCACATGGCCCATTTTAGATGCAGGTAAGTAGAGGGCACACATGGAGGCTCATGGAGGGTGAAAAACAGGCCTCAATGAGGGCGAAATAGACCTGTTTCCGGCCTCCAGAGCTTGGGGAGTAACATGATTGTTAAGTGAATCTGGCTTCCCCATTGTCTTTGCTTGTCAAAAAGTTGCAAAAGGGATAGTGCACCATCAATAAGTATGAGATAGTTGCCAAGCATCTGAATGGTCTCTAAATGAAGTGTTATAAGATGAGGACTGCCTGTATGCTCGTGAGGAGAAACTGGATGATGACACAGATAGGTTTTTAAGTAAAATCTCGGTCCTTTGCTAAAGCCTTTTCAATAAATATTTTAATATATATTAAAAATATGAACAGCGTACCCAAAGCATTAAAAACAAAATGCCCGCTGGAACATCCTAGGAAGGTTTGGAATCTGTGCCACTGATTTTATGTGGCCTCTGAATACTAGGAGAGTGGCTTAGGGGAAGCTCCTATAATCCTGTTCTGACCCAAACACAGCATACCCTTTGAAGTTAACTGAAGGATTCCTTTATTAGGAATAGCAGCAGCCCCGGGAAAAAGTTTCTCTCTCACCGCAGGCTAACAAGTCCGTCAGTCCAGAAGATGAATAGTTGTCTGCCACAGCTATTCATCTGGCAATGGCGGCTCTTCCTTCCCAAGGATCGGCCTACAGATTTCCACTGCTCTCCTCTCCTCTGCTTTTTGTGCATCTGTGCATCAGGCACTGGACCCAGCTGTTCCTCCTCTTCTTCGTCAGCCACTTCCAGACCTGGAGGCTGTTGACTCTCCATCTGAGGGCTGATGAACGGTCCAGTCTCTGTCTCTCTCTGTCTCTCTGTCTGTCTCTGTCTCTGACTTTGTCTCTGTCTGTCTGTCTGTCTCTCTCTGTCTCTCTCTCTCCCAGCTCCATTCCCTCTTCCCCCTCGGAGCGCTCAGGTTTCTTTGATGCTGACCCACATCTCCTCCTCCTCTGATTCGGTTGTTGGAGGGGCCGGCGGCCGACAGGCCACAACAAATCCATCTGACTTTCACTCCTTGTGTAGACATGTACGGTACTTATTTATGCTCATATTTGACACCTCTTCGTTACCATGTGATTTCTCGTGGAGGAGATCCCAGCGTTACCCACAGAGGTTCATAAACCGACGACAGCCAGCAAGGAAAAGTGCAATCCCTCCGATCAAAATAATCAGCCTTCAATTGGAAAATTCTTCCACCCACTCCTCTCTCTGTGCGTGTCAGCAAACAACATTTTAATCCCATCAGGAAATTGTAGAAGACTAAAGAGACTCAAAGAAAGCGTCGGCGCTTGGCCAGCACAATAGGAGACGCAAACTCACTTCGAGAACCCCGTTCTTCTGCACAACTTAAAAAAAACAACAACACCAGCTTTCTTTCATGTTGCTAATACAAAACTCGAACATACCAACATGCAGTACAGAAAAATAAAAAGGAAAAAGCTGTGAAGAGGATTTGGGATTAGTTATCATTGAGGAAGAATGGTGTAAACAATATTCTGCAGGTGACAAGAGAAAGCAAGGAGAGACGCTTGTTACTGTGGTGTCTTCTGATCACTTTTTATCAGGCTATTATATCCACGTCAGTAAATATATCTCAAGAGAAAACTGCTCTTGTTTGTGGGGGGGGAAAAGCAAATACTCAAAAGCAGCTTCTTTTTAGAATGGAATTGCTGAGGGCTTTTGCTTCCTTAGATTTTTGCGGTGGCCATAATTAAAAAACAACAACAACAGGTTTTCATTCAGGGAAAGTATGTGATGTAGAGATAGAATTCACTCCACCCTACTTGGAAATCAAACCAGGTAAAGGAGGCTGAACCCCAGAGGTAGGTTCTGAATCTTCTTACTGCTGGTTCGCTCAGCGTCGTGCCTCGAGCGCCTGCGCAAAGCGCACATGTGGCAATCAAAAAATAGCTTCTGTGCATGCGCAGAAGCAAAATCCAAAATGGCAGCGCCCGCGGAGACACTGAAGGAACCAGCTCTGTAACGTCATTGCGGAGTTACTCCCGGTTCTATAGAACCGGATAGAATGATAGGAACCCTGCTGTACATAGTACCACCATCCTAAGAGAAGCAGCATCTGTCACGTGAAGTATTCGTACTGCTTTATAAAACCCTATTAAGACCACACCCGGAATACTGCAATCAATTTTGGTCACCATACTGCAAAAAAGATGTTGAGACTTTGGAAAAAGTTCAGAGAAGAGCAACTAAGGTGATCAAAGGCCTGGAGACTAAAAGCTATGAAGAACAGCAGCAAGTTTTGGGTCTGGCTAGTAGTCTAAAGAAAAGAAGAATTAGGGGCGACATGATAGCAGTATTCCAGTACTTGAGGGACTGCCACAAAAAGGAGGGGGTCAATTTATTTTCCAATGAAGTGGAGGGCTGGACAAGAAACGATGGTTGGAAACTAATCAAAGAGAGAAGCAACCTGGAATTAAGGAGAAACTTCCTAACAGTGAGGACAGTTAACCAGGTCAACAGCTTGCCTTCAGAAATCGTGGGTGCTTCATCACTGGAGGTTTTTAAGAAGAGACAGGACAGTCACGTATCTGAAATACATAGGTTCTCCTGCTTGAACAGGGGGCTGGACTAGAAGACCTCCAAGTCCCTTCCAGATCTATTCTATTTCTATTTCTATTTCTATTTCTATTTCTATTTCTATTTCTATTTCTATTTCTATTTCTATTCCTATTCCTATTCCTATTCCTATTCCTATTCCTATTCCTATTCCTATTCCTATTCCTATTCTATTGATGCTAAAAAAATAAAGGATTGAGAAGCTAAGCTGTATTGAGAATAGAGTCTGGGGCTAAGTGATAACTATATAAAATTTGCTTTTATTTCTTTAAGTTGGCACTCACTTTTTATTTAGGTTATTTCATTGATTTGTTTATACAATTGTACAGCAAGATTCTGTCTTGTACTAGTGAAGAATAAACAACTGTTAAAAGAGTATAGAAAAATGCTGACAGTGACTGACAAGACTATTTAAATGCCATTGTTCTTGAAAATGGTGGAATAGTAGTAACAAGTTGAGGAAATGGGACAGTCTGAAGGATTTGGATCTCAGAGCTCCAAAGAACTGGTATGAGATCTTCAGTCCTCGTATCTGAAGCTATTTGGAAAGATTCATGTTCTTGGAGTATAAGAATGTTGGAAGCCAGATTTGAGATGAATCGAATGAGGGATGCTTTCAGTTAAGAGTGCGCATCAGAGCAGGTCTCTTGTTGCTGCTATTAAGAGTTAAAAGTTGGCTTAAAATGAAACTAGAAGAGACAGAATCTGCTGTTTTGACTTGTGCTGCCAAGCTGCCTTATTTGAAGGTTACTTTATCATGACTGGAAAGGAAAAAAAATCCACCAAGGCTGGAAGAACAAATTAGCAGCAACAAAACAGCATGAAGCAAGCAACCAAAGGAATTGTAGTGAGTTGCTGCAGTGCAAAACAAGTTGTTAGAAGTTTTTGAAGACTTTCAGTTCCATATATCATTCTGAAAATGCCCTGAAGATGCTAAGTAGTTAGAAAAAACACTAGTACCTCATATTTCCAGAGCGAGGGACAGAAAGGACTAAAGAAAATCTCCCTCCCCAAAGCTATAGGGGAATATAGAGATAATCTTGAAGAAAAAATGCAAGAACAGTTAAAAAAAATATAAACAGCTTCAGGAAGGAACAAGAAGTATGAGAAATTCCAGATAACTATCCCCATGATTTTATATGGTATAAGAGGGGGCAGAGACATTAAAGATTTTATCATTACACCCTCCAGTAATAATGTGGAGTTCAAGTAGTCCTTGTGTATCAGTTTTCTGACTTGACTTTATTGAGCTGACAACAGTAAAACTAGGAGTTGCTGCATTGCTTACTAATTAGGCTTATAGGACCAATTCAGAGAGGTAGTTATTACCAGCAGTACAATGTATCAGTCATTGTCTTGACAAATTGAAATCAATCCACCCCTATCTGGTCATTTAGAGAGGCCCTGTTGTAAGTTGACCTTGTGATTTTCATGGGGCAAAAGGCATTCTTAGTTATGTCCCCCATTTTATAGACTACTTTCCCTCTGCAGCTACAGGTGTCAACCTCTGTACAAATATTTTGGGATCAGTTGGGTTTCAAGCAGGCATTTCACCTTAAGCATAATTGAATTTAAGTACTGTTGATTTTTGTTATCTAGATGTAGTTTTTAGTGTACTTTTTTGATTTTTTTGCTCAAAATACATTTGGATTTGGGTGGGTTATAAATATTGTTAAGTAAATAAATAATGTCAACTTAGTAGTTTTGCTTTCTTGCTTTTGATTTTTGCAGGATAAAATATTTTTTTGAAATATTTTTTGAAAAATATTTGAAATATTTTTTGGAACCCTTTCCAAAACTTGTTTATGTTCTTAGTTTAAATAAATATATTTTGTATTCTTCCAAGAAACTTAGTCCAGAGTATATTTATCCTCCCTGTAAAATAAGTGATACTAAATTAGGTACCTTAAGTAACTCAATGTTATTCTATTTATTTATTCATTAGATTTAGATCCCACCTTTATTTTCTACACTCAGAGTGCTATAGGTAATGCTTGTTCCTTATATTTTCCCACAACACGCCTCTCATATGGATTGTTTCTGTGAGAAAGTGAGTAGCCCATAATCACCTAGCCACCTTTTGTGCCTTTCCCAGTTTCCCAGAATTCTAGTCTAGTACTTTAACCATTATACCACTCACCTTCCAAACTTTGTTCTAATCCTGCATACAGTATGCACCCTCTAGGTTAAATTTCAAAGGAGACTGATTCTGAAGGATTGTGGAATAAGGTAAAATAGGACAAGGAGACTGAACAGTTCCCAGTTGAATTTTCCTCTGGAAACAGATTCTTAACAAATGAATGATATAATTAATGTCTTTGGCAGGTGTTCAAATCTCAGTGGGTAATGCAGAACTATGCTGTTAAGAAATTGATAAGATTGTGGATTAATATCTATCACTGAAGTCTACTCAAGTCTCTTAGATGGGACTTCTTTGAATAAGTTGTGCCGGGGGTTTCAACCTCCTCCTTGCATTATATCTCATGAGATGAAATCTATATGCCAAAGAATCTGCTTATAATAATTGAAATCCTGCTATTATCTTCATTTCATCTTTGTTTACTCAAAACCTGCCAAGCAACTGGCATAATAGAAAACTCTTGGGAAATCCAAAATGATATTTATTTCTGGACAACACATGGAATAGCATCATGCGTTGTTCCTGTCCACTCACCCTGTAAATAATCAGAATAATTGCTTGTTCCACAGTTTCTGTAGAGAAAGTGACTGGATATTTTGACACATATTTTGGTAAGTGTCTGGGACACATTTTTAGCTTGCTTTGTTTGCCTCTGTGATATGCATTATGTATACACATGCATACACTTAAAAGGCATTACCAATCTCTGTTTCAGATGGATTCCCCCAGTCCCTTCCTCTCCCCTCCCCAGATCTATTTGCATCAATAGCCTTATGGGAAATAGTCTAGGCTTTTAAAAAATCATATTTTCTTGCCATTTATTTATATTGTTTGAAAACCATTTTGGGAGGACTGTTACCCTAAAAATCAGGACAGAAATAATTGAAACATATACCGGTAAATATAATTATATTCTTATCTTCTTTTTAATGTTTCACTTTATTTACTTTTACAACTAAGGATTTGTTTTGTTTTAAGTCATTTTGAATATTGTGAGTGAGTGACTGAATGAATGAATGAATGAATGAATAAATGAATTTATATGAGGAAAAAAATTAATAGGTTGGGGGATTATTCAATAATTTTTTAAGATTTCTTTTTCTCAACATTACATTAAAAACTGAATGTATTTTTTAGGTTAGAATCTTTATTCAGTCTTGACGTGACTGGATGAAATACTTTATTTCTGTTACAAACCCATTCATAGGGCATAGGGCAACAACAGCTTTTTTTATGTGCTCTTCCATACCAATCCAAAGAGATAATTTGACTACATATGATGGTTTGGGTCCTGTTTGTTCATTGTAATTATCAGCCCACTCTTCTCCTATCCACTGAAGGTTCATTCCTTTCCTAGAAGCCTTCATTCATGATATAGCCATACCGGGTGTCAGCAACCTGTGGCTCTGGAGCTGCATGCGGCTCTTTGGGCCCTCTTCTGTGGCTCCCTGTCGGATGATCCCACCATTGGCTGGCCCCGCCCCTCACCCCCCTCCCAGTCACTCCTCGCCTGGCCTGAGAAGGTAAGGGCAATTGGGTGGTGGTGGTGGAGAAGCGGCTAGGGCAGAGACAGAGATACAGAGAGAGGGGGAGAGAGACATAGAGAGATAGAGGAAGAGAGAGAGGGAGGGAGGGAGAGATGTCAAAATGGTTTTGTGGTTCCCAGTGTTTTTTAACAACCGGTTCTCTGCCCTAATGACTGGCTGGGTAGATGTTGCTAGGGGGTCACGTGACTGGTGGAAGTGAGTGATGTTGAGTTGGCCATGCCCACCCAGGTTTTGTGGCTCCCGGTGTTTTCTGTGGGAAATAGGTGCAAATGGCTCTTTGAGTGTTTAAGGTTGCAGACCCCTGACCTATATTATAGGGCCGTGATGGCGAACCTATGGCATGTGTGCCACAGGTGGCACGCAGAGCCTTTTCTGTGGGCATGCATGCCATCACTAGCTGCTTTTCTGGTTTCTGGTGCGCACATGCTTGCCGGCTAGCTGGTCTTCAGGTTTCTGGTGCTCCGACGCACTCATGCATGCACACACACATTCCAGTTTGGGAACTCTGTGCCGAAAAGGTTCGCCATCACTGCTGTAGAATATATGAGTTGTCCTTCCCTCTGTAATAACCTTATTATATGCCGCTTTCACCCCTTACATATAATCTGTCTTGTCTTCCTGCATCACTGATAAATGTAAAATGTTGCTAATATTTCATTACATGGGATTGCTTTACCAAGGTTTAATTTAAAATACTGTGTCACATTGCAGGTAGAATCCTAGTTTATTGCAACTGCTGAAAAATTTATAAATGTGTATTTTTTTTCACTCTTGGATTAATAGCCTCAAGGCAGGACGTTTTATCCTGGAAACCTCTCCTTCCTGAAAAACCAGTGTTGTAATTCTGATCAAATTTGAAGTCTGTAGTATTTTGGGGTAGAAATGAGATGATAGGAAAATCAGATGACAATTTCTCTGCATAGTATCCTATTTAGTTCTATTGGTGTAAGTTAATATATAACAAGTGAGATTAAGGAGAATGTTTTCTCTTGCCAAAGAAAGTATAATTTTTAATTTAATAATATATATATATATATATGTGTGTGTGTGTGTGTGTGTGTGTGTATTACACACAGTATTTTTAAATACTATTTTTAAATAGTATTAAATCATATTTTTATTAGGATGTAATTTGGTGTAATGCTTAAAGACTAGAAACTGGAAGACCATAAGTTCATCCTGTCTTAGATATGAAGCCAGCTGTTTGATCTTGGGCCAGTCACATACAAACTCCCAATCCTAGGAAGAAGGCAACAGCAAATGTTTTTTTTTTTGGGTGGTGGAAGAAGGCTGCCAAGAAAATCCCATGAATTTGTCTAGACAGTCACCAAGAGTCAAGATTGTTGACTTAAAGGATCCCCAATGATATGTACAGGACAAAGTACTTGAAATAAATACGACAATGTTTTCAAAATTGACTGGTGTTTAGTTGGGGAACACTAAGGGCTACAGAAAGCCAGAAGCCAAATAGGAAAATGTCCTGACTTGGGTTAAAGCCTGACATATGAATGAACTAGTAGATCTCACAGTTGAGCAGGTGTTGGAACGTGGTCCATTTTAGTCCAACCAACCTAATTATTTTGTTATAATCTTTTCTCCCTTATTACAGTTGTATAAGCATCAGAAACAGGTAATGCCCTTTGCTTCAAAGCTTGTGGAATTCTAGCAAATTTCTATCAATTCTGAAAGCAAGACTTAACAGCCAAACTGTGAATAAAATTCAAAAGTTGTGAATTTTACGTGCTTTATGTGGAGGACTGTCCTTCTCCTTCTCTTTATGGACAAGGTCATCCTTTCTCCCAGTCCTGCCAAGTGCCCTGGCAGCACATCTTCTATAAATACTTTATAGGATTTTTGTTTTTTGTGTGCCTATTTTAAAACTGCTTATGAGTTATGTCCTGTGCTGTGTTTATGTATTTAAGAGTTTTGTGATCTGTATATGCCTGTGTCTACTTATATGACATGCATCCTAAAAACCATACGTTTGATGTGCATATCTAGTTCAGTATTCTTTTGCAACATGTTAGCTCGTTTACTCCCATCTTTATATGTTTATCTTGCTTTTGAGTCCCTTCACGTGTACCATTTTCTGGTTTTTTTCAACCACCTATTAATCTAAAAGATACTCCGCCTGCTAATGGGCTTGGTTTTTTTCTGTGTTTTGAATCTAGTTGCAGTAAGAATGATCAGCCTGCTTGAACACTGCTACTGAGGATTTGAGGAGTAAAATGGTGATGGCATGGGAGGATGTTCTATTTGAATGGCTGTCCTTGGAATGTTTGAAAGTTTGAATAATAATTGTTATTCATGTTGAATTATTTTTTGTTTTAATATTTTATTGCATTTTTAAAACAATGCCTACAAAACAGCTTACAACAAAAAACACTGAAAACACAAAAGAAACAAGATAATCTGAATAATTGTTAGTTATATTACCAAAGGAGAAAAATGAAAAAAAGAATATATTTAGGCAAGAAAAACAAAATGCACAGGTACAGTATATGTGGTACCTTGCTAAATAGCAGTAACTGTGAGAGGGATCTTGGAGTCCTAGTGGACAACTATTTAAATATGAGCCAGCAGTGGGCAGAGCTGCCAAAAAAGCCAACACAGTTCTAGGCTGCATAAACAGAGGCATAGAATCAAGATCACGTGAAGTATTAATACCACTTTATAATGCCTTGGTAAGGCCACACTTGGAATACTGCATTCAGGTTTAGTCGCCACAATGTAAAAAAGACGTTGAGACTTTAGAAAGAGTGCAGACAAGAGCAACAAAGATGATTAGGGCACTGGGGGCTAAAACATATGAAGAATGGTTGCTGGAATTCAGTATGTCTAGTCTAGTGAAGAGGAGGGCTAGGGGAGATATGATAGCAGTGTTCCAATATCTCAGGGATTGCTACAAAGAAGAGGCAGGACAAGAAGCAATGGGTGGAAACTAATCAAGGAGAGAAGCAACTAAAGAGAAATTTCCTGACAATTAATCAGTGGAACAATTTGCCTCCAAAGGTTGTGAATGCTCCAACACTGGATGTTTTTAAGATGATGTTAGATAACCATTTGTCTGAAGTAGTGTAGGGTTTCCTGCCTAAGCAGGGTGTTGGACTAGAAGATCTCCAAGGTCCCTTCCAACTCTGTTATTCTATTCTATTCTATTCTATTCTATTCTATTCATATATATCTCAATATTAATATTATTTTGGCCAATGCTACAGCCTATGATTCTGTAGTGGATTACCATTCAGGTACTAATCAGATCTGACCTCATTTAGCTTTTCTAGTTATTCAAGACTGACCAAACAATGGTCACTGAGCTGGATCAAAAATTTGTAATCATCTCATGACCAACAGGGTAGGGATGAAGACACAGAATACATTTGGGAAGAATAAGAAAATGCTACAAGCAGATCCCAAGGACACTTTATTTCATGTATATTGAACCATTCATTTTGACTTTCTGGTAATTATATCCATGAATTCTGAATCCCTATTCATATTCACCATCAGATTTTTGGGAAGTATTATCTGTAATCAGTTACTTCATTACAAATATCCAATTTCATTTTGAGTCAGAATAGATTTATAACCTTTTTCTTTTGCTATTTTACACATTAGAAAGTACTGAAATGGTAGCTTCTGATAAGGAATCATGGCAATCTGATGCTTTTCAAAGGTGAGGAGAGCCACATCAGCTGTGAATTTCATCTGGAAGTCAGATTCTGGTCAATGTAATCTCCCTAGATCAAAGGAAGATCAAGAGATAAACCACATGTGTTCCAGATGGCAGTTCCTTCCAAGTTAACTGCAGAAATCAAAAAGGCTTTGCACCAGCTTGGTAGTTGAGATGCCAGGAGTCCTGAAATTCCATTTATGCTCCCAACTGCAACGGAAGTGACATTAAAGCCTTGCTTACCCCATTTTCTAAACACTTCGGGAAGTAATTAACTACAGATGAAGAGTTATTTTCTTTGCATGAAGATAAAACTCGGTGAAGTAAACCTTCTTTCAAGATTGCAAATGAGAATGAGACTAGATTTAAATATTCAAGACTTGTAAACAAACGCCTTAAATAAGACAAGATCTCTGAAAGTTTTTCAATGGAGAAACAGTATTTTTCTTTTTTCCTATTTTTATTTCAAACTTTTGAGGAATGTGTTTTGGTATAATTTTTCACCAAACCTGCTAAAGAGACAGGTTTGCTTTTTATACTTAAAATGTGTATGTAATTTGGCGGAATCTGCATAAAAAAAGATAAGGTAAAGAATCAGACTGTGACTTTAGTTGCCATGGAGATGTGATGATGCTTGTTGTGGCTGAAGGTATCCAGAGCTACTAAAATGAAAATGTCTGAAACAAGAAGATAATAAAGGGGAAAAAGAAGGTTTATCTTTTTATTTTGCCTGCTTGAAACTACTTTTGGATTAAAAATGACTACTAGAAAAATGGAAAGAGAGGGAAAATAGAATCATTGGAGCAATCTGTGGGGAAAAAATACTTACGCAGGATATACTTCAGAATTTTTTTTAACAAATGGAAGAATGTCCCTAGGGCTATTTTAGTGCATTTTGTTAGAAAGAAAACAAGGGATCAAGTCCTGCAGCAGTATTTTAATACAAGATTGAAATGGATAATACTAATATAATTGTTTTAAAATGGATTCCTATTAGGATTTTGTGTAAGAGAAAAGAAAATCCTTCTTTGGTGAAAAATTAAAACAGAAACAGATCTCATTTTGATGAGATAAATTGGAAAGCACTTTTTTTTATTTTTAAAAGCAAAAGACTTAAATTGACTGTCCATAAGACAAGAGCTTTTTTTAGAAAGACAGAGAATTAGAGGCTGCACAGATATCAACACAATTGTAACAGTAGACACACAGGAATTGGAAAAAGAGGATACTGAACTAGGCGCTACAGGTATGGACTTTTCTAAATTCTTGGAGTATGAAATATAAGTGTTTTAATATGCTTCTCAAAAGGGGGAAAACATTATTTGAAAAAATTAAGGCAAAGACATTTGTCTACAAGAGACCTTTGGGTGAAGAATATATTTCAACATATATTAAAAAAAGAAATGGAATTATTTTGAATATTAACCCTCAGTTAAATCCAGGAATTCTATTAATTGATGAACATGATAGATTCATTGGAGTAGAAGTTATATTATATGCAGTTAAAATAATGGTCCTGGATGCTGTAAATGAAGACGAAATTATTGAGATCAGTTTCCCCACAATTCAACAGAACATTGAACAAATACATTAAATATTTTTAATATTAAAAAGGTAAGAAATTGATATTAATATTAAAATTACTGTACAGACCACATTAAGACAGCAAAATGGAGCAGTTTGTCACCTAGTTATTGAAATTATGGGCATGCTGAAAATGATAGCTGCTTCTTGAAGGCAGCTATGTGGCCAGGAACATGTTGGCCTGGCTTCCCTTCCCCAATATGAGATTTGGAGATCTTCAAAATATAAGTTTGTGATGGGTGATGGGCATGTGGTGAGTAGCCTCAAGTCCTCCAAGGTCCTGGAGGAACGGGATTGGGGGTGTGTGTGTTATAGCATCCCTATTGTCAGTCATAAGGCACAGGGGTGCTGCAGTGGTTGTAACATTGAAATGGGTCTGTAAGTAGCTTATGGGCTTTTGTCATAACTTTGAATGCTGTTAAGTGACCAGTTGTATTTTGAGGACTACCTTGTTTCCCTGAAAATACAACATGTCCTGAAAATAAGGCCAAGCCTGATTTTTGGGGTGGGCGTAAATATACGCCCTCCCCCGAAAATAAGCCTTAGTGAAGGGGTGGGTGTGGCCAGCATAGGAGGCAGCCCTTCCCTTTCCTGGTAAGCTAGTGGCAGGTGGGCCCCTTAAACCTGACCTTGTCAGCTAGTGGCAGCTGGACCCCTTAAACCTGACCCGGTCAGCTAGTGGCAGCTGGGCCCCTTAAACCCAACCCGGTCAGCTAGTGGCAGCTGGGCCCCTTAAACCCGACTCGCGGATCAACTGAGCTGATCCAGAGCTGTCTCTCTATTCTCTCCCCCACCACCAGTGTTTTTGGCACTCACCTGCCTCCCATCCATCCCCCTTGACTGCAAACTCCCGCCCCACTAGCAAGAGAACAGCCGTCTGGCACCTCTTGCCATGTAGTGCCCACCCAGCGGACAACCCCCCCCTCTGGCCAGGCAGAGTGCCATTCACCGACCGAGCGGTAAGAACCCAGTAGGGCCAGCCGCATGCTGCTGAGTCTTCCGGCAGCAGCTGCTCTGGAAGTGCGCGTCCCACTCTATGCTTCCAGCTCCATGCGGGGCTGCGGCTCCCTTTGCTGCCTTTCTGCCCCAGCTGCCAGAAGCCACGGTAGCAGATGTCTGGCCCGCAGGCCTCTTCTCAACTTCCAGCGGCTTCTAGCCGGGGTTGATGTCTCGTGGCCCACTGTGCTCCATCCCCCGCCCCATCTGTCACCCCCAAATTGCATCCCTAAAGGGGTTGGATGACTAAGCAAGTGGCAGGAGCCCTGCCATGCCCGGGGAAGGGGAGAGGGAGAAGTGATGGCAAGGGGAGCCACATCTTGCTCCATGCATCTCACTTCTCCTCCAACCCACCTGCCATCCCTCTCAATAACAATATGGTGGGGAAGGGAAGCAGCCAGGCTGCTGTTGCCATTGGGATGAGATATGTTGGGCTGCGAGTTCAATGAAACTTCTCAAACATGTGAGGTTTTTTTATTACAATGTTTTTCCCTGGACACAACAGTGAGAAATGTGATGGAGCTGGAAAGATAAGATGTGTGTCCTGCGGCCCAACACATTCCACCCTGACCCAATGGCAACAGCAGTCTGGCTCCTTTCCTTCCCTGCTGCCTCTTTATTGAGAAGGGTGGCAGGTGGGGCAGGGGGAAAGCGAGACGTGGGGCGAGACATGGGTCCCCTTGCCATACCTTCTCCCACCCTCGCCAGGTATGGTAGTGCTCCTGCCCCTTGCTTAGCCACCCATCCCTTTTAGGGATGCAATTTGGGGGTAGCAGGTGGGGCAGGGTGGGCCGCAAGACGCATGTCTTACCTTTCCAGCTCCATCGTGTTCCTTGGTATTGTGTCCAGGGAAGCACGTTGTAAAAAAACAGTTTTTGTGAGTTTGAGAACTTTGATTGAACTTGTGAGAACTTTTCTTTTACAACATACTTCCCTGGACACAATGCTGAGGAATGCAACAGAGCTAAAAGTGCCAGGTAGGATACACCTCTCGTGGCCCATTCTGCCCCACCTGCCACCCACAAATTGCACCTCATTGCAAGATGCACATCCTACCTGACACTTATAGCTCCATGACTTTCCTCACCCTTGTGTCCAGGGAAGCACGTTGTAAAAGAAAACTTTTTGTGAATTTGAGAAGTTTGATTGAACTTGTGAGAAGTTTTCTTTTACAACATGATTCCATGGACACAAGGGTGAGGAACGTGATGGAGCTACAAGTGTCAGATAGGACATGTGTCTTGTGGCCCAACATGTCCCACCTGCCAGAAATGAGTCTTTGTGAGACTTGTCATGCTGCCGCCACTGCCTCATGAAGCATGACTCTGCAAGGCTCGTTGTGCTGTTGCATGCATGAACGGCAGCACTACCGCAAGGTTTGACATACTGGCACAGCTGTGAGTGACAGGATGCCAGCCTTGCTGGTATGATGAAGCTCACAGCGGTCCTGCAGTTTGTGTGTGCAATGGCAAAACAAGCCTTGCAGAGTCCTGTTCCACGAGGTGGCGGCTGCAGGCCAGCTGCTCGGCTGGCACAAAGAACAGTGAGGAGAGGCACTGGCAACTGGACATCCAGTCCCATGCTTGCTGCCTACTGCACTCCCAAAATAATAACCCCCCCCCCTCAATAATAAGGCCAAGGCCATATTTTGGGGGTCAAAAGAGGGAAACATGGTAGGTTTCTTGTGCACCCCGAATCTAGCAATGCCTTAAGTCTCACTTTTCTCCCTGTTACCAGAAATAACAGTTCTATGGGGTTGTAAGGGCTTTGACAACCCCATTCACCAAAGGGTCTTTGTAGTCGCTCTCTGACTGATTGGATTCCTCCAATGGAGGGGTCAGAGTTCCTTGCATTGTAATTGATTCCAGCAGGAACTCAACGACCACATGGATCTTCAGGGCAATATCTTTGGAACACGGTGGTGGCTTTGAGGATTTCCCTTTGACCTGCTTCTCTCCCTTTCAGGTGGACATTCTCACATGGCACTCATTTGTGCTGTGACCTTCCTTCCCGCAATAGAAGCAGGCAGTTGAGCATGGTGGGGTAGAGCAAGGTTTGGATTCCTCCCTTCTCCCTTCTGGTAGGGATCTTTTCCAGGAGCAGTTTGTGCGGTACTGGTTTTGAGCTTGGTCAATTTCTGCTTCCTCAACCAAGACACACCAGCTGTGCAGGTGGAATGGGACTCCACAGACAATGCAGGCGTTTTACAGGTCATCATTTAAGCCATCTTTGAATTAACTCACAAGTATTTCCTCTGGCCAATCTACATGGCAAGTCAGATCACAAAACTTTTTGATGTACTCAATGACTGGACAGCATCCCTGTCTGATGTGCCTTATGCAGTCTCTAGCCTTTCAGTCAGCTATGGGGTCCTCAAATATCCATCTCAGGGCTGTCATGAAATGGTTGATGTTGCGGAGTTCCGGTGCATCTGCATTATGGAGGCTCACCATCCAATGTGCAGCTGATCCTTCTAGAGCCAAGGTGACAACCCTGACTTTTGTGCCTTCTGTAGGGAGTTCCCTCCCATACTCCTGTATGTAGAACAGTACATGTGCAAGAAAAAATCCCAGTTGCTGGGGATTCCCGTCGAATTTGATGCCAAGAGGGAGCGTTTTCCATTCTAAGGGTGGAAGCCTCCTCTCGTCAAGTCACAAGCCTTGCTTTGTGTTGAGATGTCTCCTGGGCAGATCTTCCATGGTGGAAATGGGTTCAGTAGCCCACACAGTTTCAGACAATGCCCCTGGGGTTGTAAATATCTTTTGCTCATCAGTAGTCCCCTTTTGTACTCCTAACTGGCCTGCAGCACAAGCCTGGGTGTCCTGGATCCGCATTCCATGGATAGTTTCCCACATGACGTTCATGGCTTCCCTCAGGAGTTGGTTGGGGTGGCCTGGGGCTCCTTCCAGTTCATCATTGTTGTAAAGATCCCCCATCTCCTGCTTCCAACCAGGCCTTTGGCTCCCATAGGTGAGGGTGACTTCTTTGGTTCTGCCACCCCAGCCTTCCATCTTCCCAACACTGATGGACCACCTCTGCTTAGCAGCAGTGCTTGAGGCAATGTTCTCCTTGACCCAGGCATTGAGGGACTCAATTGAGATTTGGGGGTAGGGTTCTCCCCAAGTCTTCAGCCTCTTTGTAGTCACTGGGCAGACATGGTGTGCACAGTTCCCACGGTAGGGCTATTACCTCTCCAGGTTGAGCAGTTTGCAGTTCTTGCCTAATGTAAGGTCTTGCCTCTCCAATTTTCCCAAGAAAGCTGCAGTTGTTCCAAAAGGAGCTTTTATTGAAAGGTTTGTGATAACAAGAGATCTAGGCAAAAACTGAAGCTTCTCACTTAAAACCAGCTATTTAAAGCAATGCTAACCAAGGCCCTCCCACATCATTGCAGGGAAACAGAAACTTCATATAGAGATTAACACAGTAGTGCAGGAAACAGAAACAGAAACTTCATATACAGATCACTCCATTCCTCTCCCCCTTCCTCTCATCAAAATGCCAGTGTCCCTGTAGAAATATCTGGGACCTGACAGATGTTCTCTGTGTGGGAAGTGGATTTGTCCTTGGATTACCATGTGCCACAGATTAAGATGGATTCTTCTTTGTGTTTCTGCCTTCTCCAAATGCTAAACAAAATGAAGCCTGGCTTCCCAGCGTGCACTTGGTTTGAGAGTGCAGTTTGATGGGTAAATGGGTTCAGTCAGCTTCAAACAATATACTTGGTATTTGTCTATATGGGGCTAGATAGCAACAACAGTATATAAAGATTGTATGTTAGGGCATATTTGTCCCTCCAGCCACTAGATGGGCTAGAGAGCAACATTAGTATATAAAAGTTATATACTGGGGCATGACAATCCCTGATTTTAATAATGTCCATATTCTGAATAAATACGGAGTTTTAGAAACTGACTCCAACCTGTTCAAGAATTCTGAACCTGAATAAAATGAACATATGAGCTGTATGACATTGTGGTTTTTGGCAGCATCTGCACAATCTCATTACTTTCTCAAAATGAGGAAAATAGTACCATGCTGCAAACTAAAATCCTTTTGGGCATATATGCACAATTGCAGCACATGTAGAAAAAGTGGAAGGTTTACATCACAATGCCATGATGCTGGTTTCAACTCTCTGATCCCATTCAGCCTTTGCCCCTCCCCCCATACATACCACTGGTGGTATGTATGGCCTCTGCCTTCAGCCTATGCCCCTCCCCCCCATATAAACCCTGGCATTGAATGTGAATATGTCACAACTCAGGTTTCCTATTCATGTGGAAATCTGGGGCAGGGATCATTTGATAGATAATAAATTAAGACCACACATCTTTCTGGGTCTACTTTATCAAGCTCATCTCTTTAGTTTAGTCACTTTACAGGCCTAGACCACAGAATCCACGATTTATATATGTTGCAGTTATAGGCTGTTTCTATCTTTTCTTAGAATAAAATTTGAATTTATGGAACAGAAAAATATCATTACAAAACTAAGAGAAGTTAGCAAATGTTTCTGTTATTAAAGGACAGAGATAAAGAAAATAAATGTAGGAAGAAAGATTAAGCCATTCACCCAAATGCTTTGAAACCTGAAGGAGAGAACTGCATACTAATATTTTCTGTGTGGGCTCCAAAAGTACAGTACGTGTTACATTATGCAAGTAACACTTTTTCCTTTCTTATTGAACAAAAAACACAAGTTTTGCTCTATCTTTACCACAAGGGAAGCTTATGTCAGAAATCAAATATTTATACTTATATCTGTGCTATATCTCCCTCTAACGTAAACAAAAAGCAGTTGTTTGAAACATATTAATTATGTGTTTCTTTTCTTTTAAATTATGCCTAACAAACTGCAGCAAAACAGCTTGCAACCTGAGGATAAAATTTATGCACAGTAATAGTGACCTCCAGTGGTAATAATAGGGAAATGAAGAACTCTCATTTTGGAATAACGATCAACAAAACCTGTGTGGCTAAATATTTCTGTTTCAGTAGATTAAAAAAGAGTGCAATTTTGATATTGAACTTCATTTGGTCAGATTGCTATACTACCTCAAATTTCCCTGTTTAATCTTCCTTAATTTCAACATACAGAAAACCCAAGGGTTGGTTTTTTTACTATAATAAGTAAATTTTAGTATTCTAACTATGGATGTTATTATAATTATTACTTTTACTATTAGTTTATTAATAATTTGTATAAACAAATTAATCCAGACAATACACTGTTTATTAAGCACTCATGTATATAAATATATATATAAATAAAATTCAAAAAGAAAAAGAAAAAAAGAAAACCCCAGGATTGAATATGCACATTACTGTAAACCATAATGAAGGTTAGTTTGTTATGGGTCAATATGAAAGGACAACCCAATCTTTTTTTGAAATTAGCTGCTACTCCAATTTAGCTTGGCATTTTAATAGGAATGAACCCTTTGTCGTTTACTCAGTTAGTTGTGGATTGTATCCATTCATGCCTCTACTGCAAGAGCACCAGATTTTCCAGTTCAAGACCAA
>JANHFT010003058.1:114490-125730 GCA_032467955.1 Pseudoxenodon macrops | reverse complement strand
TCCTCCTCTATACTCCTTTCGTACCTTCTCTCCTATCCTTATTCCCCTCCTTTTCTTCCTCACCTCTTCCCTTTCTTCTTTCTCCACTCCCTTTCTTCCCTCCTTATCCTATCCTCCACTCCTCTGTCTCCTTTCTATTGTTGTGTTCGCTTATTCTAATTTATCTTTGAGATGGCATTCAAGCATCATATCCACGATTTTCTATTTACTTTTAAATTCTTATCATATATATATATATATATATATTTGTCTCCACAACTTGGGTTTTATGGACTAGTTCAGGTGTCATCAACCAGCGGCTCTGGAGCCGCATGTGGCTCTTTCACCCCCCTGCTGCGGCTCCCTGTCACTCAAATTATGTGTCACAACTGCCAATGTGCGACACCCGCCAGCATGCGATTTTATGACCTTTTCAAACCCTGGTAGGCCAACCATGGATAATTCCAAGAAAAGAAAAGTTTCCAAAGAAAACAGAATGTTTAATTCAACTACATATGCTAGTTTTGTGGCCGCTCAAGAAATAGTCGGGCACGGGAAGGGTTTTGTGGCTCCCGGTGGTATTTTTTCTGTGGGAAACTGGTCCAAATGGCTCTTTGAATGTTTAAGGTTGCAGACTCCTGGACTAGTTCAATTCACCAAATCCAGTCAGCCCACATATATAACATGTCAGTTTTTCAGAAACTACAATCTCTTTGATGATTAATTTTACTTGAAGCAAGATGGCCCATGCTGGTTTTCCAGCTCTTGCAAATAGCGTAAAACTGTGGACTTCTTGGGATTCTCCGAGTTTGGTTGAGATGCACCAAGAACTCTATACTTCAACCCTGAGCTATATGTATTGATTTCCATTGGAACTTCAATACAAAAGTGCAAATCTCAGCAATAAAAAGTATACTCCAACATCTTGTAATTTGAATACACTGGTAACACAAACTATGTTATGCTGCACTGCATTAAATTATTAAAAGTAGAATTTATAGCTGTAGCTGTATCATACAACAGGAGCATCAAAGGAGATTTTTATAAACCTTGTAACTCCAGCCTACCTGTTCAACTGGCGGAAGTGTTTAATTAAATACCCCTCTTTCTGAGTACCCATCTTTCCTGCAAGCAGATGAAGAACCTCGGATCCTGTACACCCCTCCACATTCTTATTAGCCTAATGTGAACACTCAACTATCAGTTAACAGGTAAATGCCCTATAGCTCTAGTGCAGGGGTCGGCAACCTTAAACACTCAAAGAGCCATAAATGTCCTAACTGGAAGCCCCCTGTTCAATTCACTCCTCCTAGAGTGGCGTCCTTTTTCCTCTGCCAACTGGAAGTCCGGTTCCCCCACCATAGAGTCTCCTCCTAGCATGGCATCATTTTTCCTCTACCTGTCCTAACCAAAAGCCCTATCAATTGTAGAGCTGACTGGTGACAGGAAGCCTCAGTACAGGGATGAAAGAGCCGCATGTGGTTAGTGAATGCTAACGCCTGCTCTAGTGGCAAATTGGCTAGTTGCAAATTGGTTTCTAATGAATGTGACCCAAAGAACAGTGAATGTGATCCAAAGAACGCCTATATTACTTAGGGTACTAGATTATTATTGTCCATTTGTGCAATTTGTAGTTCGTTTGAGTATAGAATATAGAATTCACCCGAAATAATTCTACATATGCCCTATTCTCTATAGAATACAGAATCTATGTTACAAAAATAGCACAGGCTGGTTTTGGTTGTTGAAAAACTAATTTTTGCTGTACACACTCTCATTGTTTGCCTTGATGTGTCATCCTTCCATGATTCCAAATCAACATAGAAAGGAATGCTGGAATCTGCACCCCAACTCATTTAGAGCAGCGGTCCCCAACCTTTGTGGCTTAGCGGCCTGGCTGCGAGAGAGAGGGGAACTTGGTCACGCAGGTGGCAGGCCAGTGTACATGACTGCAGCTCAACACGTGTGAGTGGTGAACTGGTGCGCGGATGCACGAGTGCCTATTGGCCCACCGCTCAATAAGTTGAGCAGTGCGCATGCACTTACACACATGCACACTCCAGCCAGCCACTCGCATAGCTCAATTCTGAATAGACCATGGCCCAGTAGTGGGCTGTGGCCCAGCAGTTGGGGACCCCTGATTTAAAGTGTCTCAGAATGAGGAATACTTGTCTAAATAGTTCATTGGCAGTAGCTTGCAGCTGTATATAATGCACTCTAAATAAAGCAAACTCACAAAGCATCTTTAAATTAATGTATTTTCAATACACTTGGTTTGAGATTCAGTAAGGCACAATAAATGCATACAGTGAACTGATGACAGTAGATTCAGAATTGAACTTTTTACATATTTTGGCTGGCAAAATATACAAACAGAAATGCTACTGAAAGGAAATACTTGTGAAGCATTGCACAGAATAATATCATTCTTCTCTTACCCTGATTTACAGATAGATACCACTACATGTTTTCCACATTTTTCTTCTACTGGGATTAATCCTCGGGAAGTATCCATGCAACCAGTAGACGTGAACTACTGTTGACACCAGTGCTTTGCCTCTGGTAGCATTTTACTGCCTATATTAAAACTATTATAATTTAGAAAGTTTAAATTGCCAGATATAAAATAGTTTGTGGTACTGAGATTATTTCCCAATTAAAGGTAAAATATTATTGTAAAACATTGTAGTGAAAGATGAAACTCTTTTCTTGTAATAGCCAAGTTCGAAAGTTCTAATGTAAGCATAACTGCCCATGGAGTTAAGGATTTACACGTCTTAAGTTACCATGATCTTGCTCTTTCCCAACTTCCCAACTAGAAAACTACATTTCCCCCACCTGAGAAATGTGTCCTACAACTATATGAGGTGTCCAGCACCTGGGATTTCGATATGTCAAGGGTAGCACAGAAGTGAATAAAAATATGTATGCCATGTTTGATCTCTAAATAAAATGTGGCTCAGTGGCTACCAATACACAGTAGAACGAGGAGATCAAAAACAGAGGAAATATATTATATGGGTCTGGGTAGTAATGTTCGGTGTTAAAACATCACAACTTATTCCGCTTCTCCTTTAAAGACTGAGCTTCTGGAATACAGCAGATTTGGCTTTAAGGATTCTCACACAGGAAGCTGATTGTGGTGAAAGTTTGTACTGGTTGAAAAACAGAAAATTAATTACACAACTACACGGATACGTTTCTCTGTCTCTGCATAACAAAACAACACTACATAAAGGACATAAGTACAAATCAACTCATGGATGATGTAACAGCAGCACATTCAGGAATCTTACAGTGCAATATCTCTCCGCTATGGCATTATTCGAGCAAAGGAGGAAGTTGTGAATTCCTGAGCAAACGTATCCATGGTGGAATTCAGATTTTGTGGAGCAAGCTTCTTTTTGCTAAATCCACAAAATTAGGCACTTTCAGAAATACAATTCTTTAAAAAAATCCTGAACAATATAGTATGTAAATATAAGGACCAAGGACTATTTAAATATATATATATATATATTTCTTCTAACAATCAACATTCCAGTGCAAAAACAGCTTGAATGAATTGGAAGATTTGTCTGCATTTTGATAGGGTTACATTCTGTTAAAAGGACAAAAACCTCCCAATGATTGCATAAGATCATAGCGCAGTCTCAAAAATTATTAGTCCTTGAGATTCAGATATTGGTGAACTGGTGACTGCTTGATCACTTGGAGTAACTTCAGGATAATTCTTCTTAAAATAAACCTAAGAAAGAAGATATTGTATGTTAGATTTACCATATTTTTCAGAGTATAAGACACACCTAAGTATAAGACGCACCTTACTTTTTGGGGAGGAAAATAGGGGAAAATATCTGCCTACCAGATATTCATCTGGCCAGCGCCCTTAGTCTGGTCAGCTTCAGCACATTATCTTATCCCCTGGTTAGGACTGAAAAAAATATTCTAAAGCACGGCTGATAGAGAGAAGCAATGAACAAAGCCTGCAAAGCCCGAAAGATTGTTAGCACCTGGTTAGATCTGAAAAAAAAGCTTCTTCGGAGGGAGTAGCAATGAAAAAATCCTGCAAATATCGCTTAACTCTTCACTCATCTCATTAGGTCTGAAAAAAAAGCTTCGAAAAAGCTACATTTGGATTATAAGACGCACCCAAATTATCGGCCTCTTTTAGTGGGGGGAGTGCGTCTTATACTCCGAAAAATACGGTATATGGTAGCTTATTCAGAAGCCTGTCACTTAAGGATATATATCAAAGGTAAAAAGATACACATTTTAAATCCTTTTATTTCTTTTTTTTTTTTAAGTAATAAACCTGCCTTGCATTTTCAGCAAAGCGTACATATTTCAACGTATAGGGTCGTTATCCCACTAAAAGTGCTAATAATTCTGATCAACAGATAACTCTCATTTGACATTAAACTGATAAATAAAATCCTTTTACTGGCTCAGAAACGGAGATAAAAACAGGGTGACAAAGCTGCTTCGAAATCTAGTGTCTGCGCAAGGGCTTTCCATTTTCACACATAAAAATAAGCACAATAGATTTGGATGTGAATATCAAGGTTGTAATCCCTGCATTTTACAAACTATGATTGACAAGCATTGAAAGTTCAGGATAGATGTATGAAATATCCCACCATTTAATTTGCAATGTGGCAGAGTCACAGAGCTTTATAGAAATGTGATCTGGGGAAAAGGTGCCACAATAATGAAAGGGAAAAGGGAAAACAGGAACAATGGCTCGAGCAAGCAACTTCTCTAAAATGTAAGATGATACCAAATAATAGAATAGTTCTTGGCTGAGCTTTTGAGTTCTTGAATTCTACCAATTTCGAGCTGAACTGCCAGAGATACAGGTTTCCTGATAAATGTATAATCAGAACATAAAGGAAATGAAATCCTGTCAAGTTTCACTATTCCACAATCATCAGTTTTCAGTAGTTGTATCGTATCTCTGCTCCCTGACAGATGTGGGTAACAAAATGAAATAATGTCAAGACTTGCGTGCTCTTATCGGAAAATGTGTTTGGGTGAAAAGGGGCTTCAAAATGTATTTTTTACCCCCAGAAAGGAGAATGTCAAAAAGTTTTATTTAAAACACACAAAATGCACTATCTTCCACAGAGCCGACATATGTCATGAGTTAGGCCTAATATTTATGATTTCTGGAAAACAGTGCAGGGAGTCTGTTTGTTTATAATTTATATCACTGAGTGATGCTCCAGGCAAAGTTATAAATAAATTGTTCTTTTCATGTAAAGAGATGGGCCACAGTCTAATAAAATTTTTACATGTATTTGACAGAGACAGGTATGTTATGCGATTTCATTGTTCTTAGAAGTCGCCTTTCCACATCTTTATGATAGAGGCTGCATTTAAATTCAAACCAGCCTGCCAACTTTTGTTTTGTTTTTTCCATGATCTTATACTTGATAGAATTATGTGAAAGGCAGAACTATTCTTCTGAACACTAGATTTCTATGGTGCAATAAGGTTTATTGATGAAATGCCATTTCCAGAACAGTTCTTTTAGGCACGGGCCCCGTTCCACAATAATTGGCAAGCTCAATTGCAAAATCATCTTAAAAGTCTCAAATCTATTTTGATGTTCTAAGATCTTGAAAACTGGTACTCAGAGGTGGGTTCCTAACAGTTCGGTCCGGTTCTACCGAACCATTAGTAACTTACCGGCATGGTTCAGTAGAATCGTTAGCCACCCGGGCCTGCCACACCCCCAAGCTGGTTCTTTCAGCGGCACCATAGGCGCTGCCATCTTGGATTTTGCTTCTGCGCATGCACAGAAGCTTTTTTAAAGCACTGCATATGTGCGGGCAGGCGCAGCGCGCCCTTGAGCGAACCGGCAGTAAGAAGATTTAGAACCCACCTCTGCTGGTACTGTATGTCCCTCAGAATGATTAAAACTAGGTTTCTGTATTTCTCATATATTTGATTTATGAGCAAAAGGTTCCTAACTCTTTAAAAGAAATAAGAATGCTGTAAATTGATGACGGTAATTAACTGAATGTGAGGTGGGTTTAAAAAAAAAAAAAAAAAAAAGGTTAAACTTTTGCCTTGCATAATTGTTTGGAATCTAAGTTTGATGGGAGTGAAAAAATTATTTCATATATATATATTATTTCATATATATATATATGTTGAACCAAACATCTCTTGTTCTAACCAGATATTTGTATTTCAAATATTACTAATTTCACAGAGAGTCCAGAAGAGTTATTATAGCTTATTTTAATTCTATTCTGTTCTATTATATTCTATTCTATTCTATTCTATTCTATTCACATATTTTGTCTTCATTATACTCAAGAATCAAATAGTCTTATTTTCATTTTGTATCTTGTGTTAGTTTGCTTCAGATGGATTAAAAGGCCAGGAAAGGAGGGAAGTCTAGGAAAGTAGATTATAAAAGTGATTGGAAAGTGATATTAGAGGAATATTAGAATAATTCAGGGTAGCAGACAGAGTGTGGAGATATATATTCTGAGGTACCTTAGCAGATAGGTTGCACATTCAATATTTTGTGGTTCATATGATATCTAATTTAGAGAACCTGCTTTGGTTTTACCTGAAAGGAATATTTTGTTGGAGTAAAATAATGTGGGTTTAAAATATGTGTTTGCCTTCTGGCTTTCTAAATGTGTCTTTCTAAGCAATCGTCATCACCACTTCCGTCCCTGTACTTTCCTTTTTTTCCAGGAGTAAAGCTGATGATTGCCTATCCTTTGCGTCTGTTTTTTTTTTTTTACATGATCTGCACCATTCTATTAAAATCAAATGCCTCAACATTGGAGGGTCATAAAGTTTATTTAGAGCCAGTCTGGTATAGAGATTAAGACATCAAGCTAGAAAGCAGGAGACTCTGAATTCTAGTACTGCCTTGGGCATGAAATCAGCCAAGTGACCTTGGGCCAGTCATTTTCTCTGAGCCCTAGGAAGGAGACAATGGCAAACCATTTCTAAAGAACCTTGGCAAGAAAACTATAAGGGAGTTTTATCCAGGCAGGCTCCAAGAACCAAACACAAATGAACAGAAGAAAAAATATGACACCTAAATAGGTAGGCCTCATTCATGGCACAAATACAGTAGCATCAGAGTAGTAAGAAATGACTAAAACTAAAATTACACATATATATTATTGAATATTTACAACCAGTAAGAATTTTTCCTCTAGTTTTCCTCTGTCCATGCATAAAACTGCAAATATATTCATCAAATTTGATTTCATTCATCAAATCGTCCTCCGCTCGTGTACAAAACTGCAGCTTTATTTATCAGAAGCAAGGGAACTTGATGGAGCTTCCCTATAATCCTGGATTTACTGAGAGGGAAAAGTAAATGCGTCCAGCACCACAACTGTGTATCATCTTCTACATAAGTACAAAAACAATCCCAATCATAGCTGTTTTCTGCGAATGGGAGCATATGATTTTCCACTCTGGGTATCTATTATTCCAAATCCCAGTAATAAAGAATGAAAAAAAACAAAGAGAGAGAGGCTTTATAATTGAAAAGGTACACGAGTTTTAACTATAGTGGAGAAGGTGAGATTTTCCGAAGCCCTGAATATGCTGCCTTGTGTGGAAAGTCAATCTTGAGACAAACTTAATTACAACATTTTGTAGAGGGGAAAAAAAACGGGGGTGGGGAGGGGGAAGTGAAGTAAGGGACGAGCCTTACCTGTTTGGCTGTTTCTAGGATGGAGAGAGCTTCAGCCTTACCCAGTTGTTGAACCATCTTGTAAAACAGGCTCTCCTTTTCTTGCAGCAAAATGTATGGCTCATCATATTCTTTCAGGCGTCCCAGATCTAAGACCTGATGAGTCGGCAGAAACAGGTTGCTTAATAAAGGTGAATTTTGGCAACAGGCGTCTTCATCCCACTTGATTTGCTCTGACTCTAGCACATATTTATTTACCTGGGCTCGGTGGAAACTTAAGCTACAATTAATAGGGGAAGTAAGGAAATAAAGATTCTCCATTTTTTTAATTATATTTCTACGGTGGCCAGGATGCTTTCATTTTTGTATAAGAGTGAGGTTGCTGGAAAGGAGAATGAAGGCCCAAATCTTCACAAAGTTTTGACTAGAAAGTGGAGCTTAAGGAAATGACATCAAGGTCTTTTTGACAATGCACAAAGACTCGTACAACACAAAGAGACTGGACACCCAGCCAGTTGTTGAGGGGACTCGTGGCAATCACACAATAGCCTGCAATCAAATGTTCAATTTTTCTCTTTTCAGATGTACAGTTCTAAATACCCGTGTTTCTCCAAAAATAAGACTGGATATTATATTAATTTTTGCTCCAAAAGATGCATTAGGGCTTATTTTCCAGTTAGGTCTTATTTTTTGGGAAATACCTTAGTAAATGTGTCCATCTGGTTGACGATCTCAACTAGGGCTTATTTTTGGAATAGGGCTTATATTATGAGCATCCTGAAAAATCATGCTTGGGCTTATTTTCCAGTTGGATCTTATTTTTGGGGAAACAGGGTATCACGCATGCAACCAATGAACAAGGAAGTGTTGCACCTCACATTTGTAGGATTATCTTCATCAGCCACAACTGATATGGTTAAATGCAAGAGTTGTTGAAATTATCCACAATTGTGGTTCTCCTGCACAGATTCTGGGCATCTTCTCCGATAACCTTCCAGCACTTAGGATGCCATCTAAAACTCACCTTTTTTTTGCTATGGCCTATGGAATATAACATCTCTAGTCAAAAATCCTTAACTGTCACTGAATCAATATGATACAGATTTGCTTGCATGTTTTGCATGAAAGTCAACAACACAAAAGTCTGTGAGAAGTAGAAGATCAAACCAAAATTACACACATTTTAAAAATTAGCCTATCTGTTTAGAGTTCCCTGATGTTCACACCTTTTTTTTTGGCGGGGTGTCTTCATGGCTAGCTTACTTTATGAAGCCTCCATGGAAAACTGGCAATGTTTCTAGACACCATTGTGAAGGAGAGAAATGTCAGGAAATTCAAGGTCAGGAAAAAAATACTTGAAGATCAAGAGAAAAAAAACAGTCTAAAAATGCTACAAAAATGTTCAGAGTATAATAACAGGACCTTGAATTCTGTCAAAGTTTCCATCTGCCCCATCTTATACCCAACAGAATCAAGGCAGAGTTATTTTGAGTTGTTTCTCATGCTTTTCATTTTCTTACAACTGAGTTACTGTTTCTCCTCCCTTAATAATCCATTCACTTCTTCCCTAATCTCTGCTCTATACTGAGAACAATCAACGTGTTGAAAGGAAGACTTTTAGCGACTGTCCTGCTTAGCGACGTAGTGACTGCTCTGTTTGGCAACTGCTCAGTCTTACAACAGTGCTGAAAAAGTATGACCAATCATCACTTGACTGTTGAAGTGTCCCCGCAGTCAAGTGGTCAACATTTGGGTACTTTGCGATCAGCAGGCATCTATGTTCCTTGCAGTGCCCTATGGTCACACAATCACCATTTGTTTGTTTCACAACTGACTTTCAATAACAGAGTCAATGAAGATGCTGGTAGCCAAACCACAATTTATGGTCAAGTGATGTCTCAAAGATCCATGATGACTTGCGTAATGACTAAATGGGAAGTAACATCATAAGTCTGTGTCTTCAAGTGATGTTTCACTTACCGACCATGATGCTTAGTGACGGAGTTAGCAATCGTGGTTGGTGAGTAAAGACTACCTATAATTGCTTCAGTCTTATTTTCCCCACATCTCCTTCATGGAAAACTCTCTCACACTGAACGGAGTTTTCCATGAGAAAGATTAATTTGCTGGGATAAATGGATAGCTTTGCCCATGTGATTTAGAAAATATGCTACACCATTTGCTTTTCCCCCAAGAAAATAAATTGCTTGCAAAAAAAAAAAAACTTTTTTTAAAAGGATGACTTTCTGAAGACATATAGAGTTATGGTCATAAAAATTTAGTAGCGCTTGGCACTTCTTTTTCAACTATGTTTTAAAGAGAGAGAAAATAGTCAGTGAAAGACCAAAAGGTCCATTGGAAATAACACTTCCCCCCCCCATCCTCACACACCTCACAACAACACTGTAAATTCCAAACAATCCTATGTATGCTGATCTGAAGTAACTCCCATTGTTTCACCTGGCAAGTGTGCTTAGAATCACAATCTAATTAAGGTTACTCATTTAGCTTTCCACTTTAATATTATATGACACTGCAAATATTCTTGTAATCTCGGAGCTACTATTCTCGACACAGATTTAAATTCCTTCTCTTTATTCTGTTTTATTTACACATACAAGAACACATTACAAATCTTAAATTCATTGCACCCTCATTGACTATGTTTAATTATAATTAAAATCACCTTTCTGAAGGGTTTAAAGATAACTGACTTTCATCTACAGGGCATCAGCACAACAATCAAGATGTCCTATAATTTCGCAAGCCAATTTAGATGCCTTGAATGTGTAATTTAAAAAGCAAAGCCCTTTATTGAATAACCACTCCCTTAGAAATGAAAGGGGGGAAATCCATGCTTTAAATATAGGCTTCATCTTTCCAAAGAGTGAAACGTTTTCACTTTGCATTAAATAGAGCAGAACATGCTTTGTATGAAAATAAGCCTCTGTGTGGCTGCAGTGGCCACCAGTTTCTATAATGCATCTTTCTTAAGCTGTGCTTTAAAAAACAACAACACCCTGTCCAATTATTATTTTTGTGTGTGTGTTGTGCTTTCAGCAACAAAAGAGCAATGCTATTAATTACTTAGTACATGGCCGTACGCAAGTCTCGAAAATTGCAATAAAACAGAAAGGAAAAATATTAAATACACAGTAATCACGGGATCACCCAAAGCCTGAAAGTCACCCCGGGAACATTTTAGTGTCATGCCAAAGGCTATTTATACTGTATGGAAGAAGATGATGTTAAACCACTCCTGTATTATTACCAAGAAAATCACACAGCTAGACAATATGAAATGATTGACAATACAGTGCCAGGCGATGGGCACCTCAAGTCAGATGCCATTCAACATGACACAGGTAATCTTCAGTTTGTCGCCAGTTGCTCAAAAACTAATCAAAATTATGATGGCAAGGAATGAGGGGGAGTGATGACCAGTTCTTGGAGTTCTGACCATTAGAAGCATCTTTGCAGTTAATGACTGCAATCTGGCTGTTCAGCCCAGGGGTGAAATCCTACCGGTTCGGCCCGGTTCTATAGAGTAGGTTGCAAGCAGCTGGTGACGTCATAGAACCGG
>JANHFT010003058.1:47250-64654 GCA_032467955.1 Pseudoxenodon macrops | reverse complement strand
CAATCAGGCTTTTGAGCGCATGCATTAAAATAAGCCATCCCCCGAAAATAAGCCCCCCCAAAACACAGCAGCAGCCATGAGATTACCACGCTCACCGCCTCCTGCACCTCAAAAATAATAAGACCTTCCCGAAAATAAGGCCAAACACTTATTTTGGGGGTCAAAAGAAAATAAGACCCTGTCTTATTTTTGGGGAAACACGGTAGATATATAGATAGATAAATAAATAAATAAATAAATACCTCTAAAGACATACAGTGATACAGGTAGTCCTCAACTTATGACTACAGTTGGGACCAGCATTTATGTTGCTAAGCAAGGCAGTTGTTAAGTGAATTGCGCCAAAATTTTATGATCTCTTTTGTTAAGCAAATCACTGTAGATGTTAAATGAATCAGGCAGTCATTAAGCTAATCAGGCTTCCCCCTGCCCCCCCACTGACTTTCCTTGTTGGAAGTCAACTGAGAAAGTCTTAAATGGTGATCCCATAATCCCAGGATGCTGTAACTTTCATAAATATATATGCCGGTTGCCAAGTGCTCAAATTTTGGTCATTTGACATGTGGGTGCTACAATAGTCATAAGTACAAGGGCGGGTTGCAAGTCTCTTTTTCCAGTGACGTTGTAACTTCAAACAGTCACCAAACAAATGGTTGTCAGTTGAGGACTGCCAGTACAGGTAGTCCTGGACTTACAACAGTTCATCTAGTGAGCGTTCAAAGTTACAAGGGCACTGAAAAAAACGACTTAGGACCGTTTTTCACAGTTACAACTTTTGCAGCATCCCCGTGATCACGTGATCCAAATTCAGATGCTTGGCCATTGGTTCATGCTTATGGCCATTACAGCGTTCCAGGGTCATGTGATCACTTTTTGCGATGTTTTAACAAGTAAAGTCAATGGGGAAGGCAGATTCACTTAACAACCAGGTTACTAGCTTATCAACTGCAGTGATTCACTTACCAACTGTGGCAAGACATGTCATAAAATAGGGCAAAACTCACTTACCAAATTTCTCACTTAGCAACATAAATTTGGGGCTCAATTGTGGTCATAAGTCAAAGGACTACCGTATATCTCTATGAGATTTTTGAGAAGACATCCAACATATGTATGCCTGAGGTGAAATAATGCTTCATTCTCCTGCCTCATTCTATTTCTCAATTGGTGAATACAATAGCTGAGGAAATAGTATACCGCAGGAAGAATCTTTCTTCTTGGTTCTGCTGGACTGGAAATTAATTCCCTTGATCTTTTTACAAACCTGTATGTAGGTCTTGGTGGGCATCAAATAATTCTTGGAATCTTTGCTGTGCTTGAAAAGCACGAATGGTCCAAAGTCCCTGAAGAGATGATGATAAATGAGAAAAAACTGGGCTTCGAGCTGCAACATAAAGATTAAAAGATGTCAGATTTCAAGAGAACTCTTTCATTATGCTGACCTTTAATAGTACTACGCGATAGTCACTGAATCAATGTGTAATATTTATCACTGGTATTACAAAAACAGTTAAGTGTTTCTCTAGAATTATCTTAATGCTTATTTAAAAATTATTATAAAATTATTGCCACTCAGAGTCACCTGAACTACAAGACGGGTGGCAAATAAATTTGATAAATAAATAAACCAAGCCAAAAATAAATAATGCAGAAGTTGCAGGGAGTGATACTCAACGGATCTACATACAGACGTGATTGGGTTATCTCGCTCTTGAATTGTTATAGTCAGTAACAAAATTCAATCAGAAATATCTATGTGGTTTAGAATGTATTCCACTGACATCTTTCACAGTGAAGAACACAAAGCAGAAGTTAGAATAAAGTGGAATAATGTTCTTCATACCTGCTCAACATCAGAAGGTCTGGCACAAAGATTGAGTAGGCAATATTCTGAGACAGGTAGATAGAAATGCTGACTAGCAATGGAAAGGCAGAGTTGGGGGGGATGGATAATGAAAAAAATATAGTATTTATACTATAGTTATTTTGTAGAATTGAAGTCATTTAGCAATCTATAATATACAGTATTTAAGTAGGTTGCAACTTCCTAGCTTGTCCTCTGCTTGCAACAAGAGTCATGGTGGTGCAATGGTTAGAATGCAGTATTGCAGGCTAAATCACTGCTTACTGTCAGGAGTTCGATCTCACCAGGCTCAAGGTTGACTCAGCCTTCCATCCTTCTGAGCTTGGTAAAAAGAGGTTGTGGGCAATATGCTGACTCTGTAAACTACTTAGAGGGGGCTGTAAAGCATTATGAAGCAGTACTTAGGTCTAAGTGCTATTGGCTAGTGCTAACTCCAAATTTTCATTTATTTTCATTATTAAGAATAAGGGATGTATCAATTATAATTCATAGCTGAATTGTTGAACTAAAGAGAAAAGAGAAAGCAGGACAATTTAAAAAAAAATCAGGAAACTTTTGAGATGCAAGAGTCACATTCCTTTTTTTTGCCCGGCCTCCAAGGGTCACAGGGCTCATCTGTGGACTCTTTTTGGACTTATTAGTTTAAAATAAAATTGGTGTATTAAATACTGTGAGAGCTGAAAGCATTTCCTTCACTTTTTATTTCAGCAAATTTCTCAATCATTCCTAATGTCAAATGCAAGCAAAGCACATGGGAGGGTGTGCTCAGCTGGTGAGAGAAAAAGGGACATATGTTGTGTTTCACTACTGAGAGCAAGAAATTAAGAGTTTTTGGGGTGCTAAAAATGGAACATTTTATACATGCTGGAAATGGATTTTTGTACGTGCCATTAAGGGCTACAAGAAGGGATGAGTCAAAGGAGTGTTCAAAATCACTATCAAAATACACATATACCTGTGTTTCCCCAAAAATAAGAGGAGGTCTTCTTTTCTTTTGGCCCACAAAATAAGCACTAGGGTTTATTTTTGGGGGGGTTGTGACCATGAGCAACCAGATGGAATGGGCTACACAGGGTCTTAAGTAGGGCTTTTTTGGGGGATGGAGCTTAGGTGCATGTGTAAAACATACTAGGGCTAATTTTTGGGATAGGTCTTATTTTCAGGAAAACAGGGTTATGTACAGGAGGAAAACCAACTCGAATCCGAGCAATTTGCAGCAAGGAACGCAACGATCCCCAAATTGTTAAAATTAAAACACATACTGGTAGATTCCAAACGTTTGATATCTCTTGATGTATCCAAAAAGTAGCGTCGAAGAAATATGAAAACAATAAGAAGAGGAACCAATGGGATGAGAATCCAGGGTATCACAGCAATCGCCACGCCGACCACCCCACACACCTGAAGAAAGGTCTGCCAGAAGAAAAAGTAAACAGGAACCATCATCAAACATCTTAGTTTTCAAAAGTTCTTCCGAGAACCTTGAACACAATACTGTACTTAAGAGATAGTGATATTCAGAGCAGACCATTCCGAAGTCCATACAGCCATATATAAATGAACACAGTTATTTGGGAAACATTTTCTAATTATTTCTACTAACACCCAAAACTCATTTATGGTCCTTCCACAACATGCCCATTGTTCTAATTTCACAACAAAAATCAAAGGGACAAGATGTTTGTCAAATAGCAAGTCTCACTTGCTGTAGCATTTCTGCCCACCCCAATCTGCAAGGTAATGATGTTAATGAACTAACTAAATGGCAATGGTTAAGATGGCTGAAAGGTACTTTTGAAGCATAAAAAAAAACAGCAACTAAGTTCCCGAAGCCCACAGCCGAACGCAACATTTGAAATTGCCACCATTTTTTTTTAACCAGTCTTGCTTGTCTACTAATAAGGTCACAGAAATCAAGCAGAGACAGAAACATCAAAATTGCTTTCTCCTAAACTAGGTTCCAAATTTTTCCAAGCCTCTGTCCTCTGGTCTTAGCTCCATAAAGCTCCCTAGTTTTTTGGTTTCCTTTCAGCCAAAGAATCCCTTTGTGATTCTGGGGCTTATCTCAACTTTTAGGCACTGTGCTAGTTTCTCTTAGCTCCTTGCTTTAACATTATCTCTACCACTATTGCCTTTTTCAGGGAGGGGGTCTTCCTTTTTAGGGCACTGCTTAATTAATCTTTCTTTTTACCCTGCTTTTTACTTGTCCCCAGAACTATAAAATGGCCTCATCAAAGCTTTATTTATGCACAGGCTAAATTTACCATTATGCACCTGCTTGAAAGTATGCTTGAAGTAAATGAATTAGAGAACAAATGTTCTCTTTCGTTTCAGGATCATGCTTAGCTACGTTAAGAAACAAAACCTCTCCGATGGGAATATTCCTGAGAACAAAACCTGCTCGTGGAAAGAAAATAAAAGAGCGGGGATATTGTTAGATTGATGAAGTTCTGACACACCATTGTCAGACACACATCCTATCTTTGGAAGGAATTTTACAGAAGCCTCATTAACATTAAACTTATGAAAGGGTGGGTCATTCTAATATCATGCATATGAAAAACTCAACTTGCATGCAAATAAACTGTTAATGAAATAGTCTCAAAAGGCAGACACCTTATTGCACAGGCAACAACCAAGCCCTGTACAGAAAGAGAAGGCATCTGATTTCCCAACTTATGCAAATTGAACAATATCCTTGGAAAACACATGGCCATTTCATAATGAATTAAACTTTACCTCTCCCTTTTCTTTAAGAGCCGCCTTTCCTTAAACTATCATCATGAGGGCTGCAGTTTCTACACAGAGGGGTGGGAGGAGGTGAATCAGACTGATCTAAAGGATTTGGTTTGATGTTCAGGGGGGGAAAAGGAGCTAAAACAGGAGCAGGTAGACGGTTTGGTGGACTGGGGGAATAAGAACAGCTTGGTTCTAAATGTAGGAAAAACAAAAGAGATTGTTATCAATTTCAGAAAAGACATGCACAGCCATACACCTCTGTGCATTAATGATTTAACTGTGGAGGTGGTTAGTAGTATTGAGTTTCTGGGTTAGCTTGGCCGGTCAACAGTGAGACACTGGTGAAGCTGGCATAGCAGCACCTGCATTTCTGCATCATATAAGAATAGCACATCTTCCTTCCCCTGTCCTTACCACTTTCTCTAGAGGGACGATTGAAAGCATCTGTCTTATTGCCTTACTGTTTGATTAGGAAATATTACTGTTTCAGGCAGGAAAGCTGTGCAGAGAGTGGTGAGGACGGCAGAAAATCTATTGGAAATTCACTTCCTTTTATCCAGGACATGGCATATAAGTGATGCTTGACCAGGGTCAGCAGTATTGTCTGGGATGCTACACATCTTCTCCATGACAGGTTTTTCTTTGTTACCTCTTGGGAGGAGGATTCACAGCTTCCAAAGCAGAACAACTGGATTCTGTAATAGCTTTGAACCATATAGTATCAACCTTGCTAACTCTCAAGACTTTTTGCTATGTATTCAAAATGAACTGTGATATGTGTGTGTGTGTGTGTGTATCTGTGTGTGTGTGTATACAGCATATAATTGCTGTGTGTGTGTGTGTATTTCTTTTGAGAGAGTGCATCAGAATTTCATTTTTAATATGTGCCAGTGTTTATAAAGAAAAAGTGATGATATCTTAAATATATTGCCCAGGTTTTAAAATGAACTCCCCTCCAGTTGACAAGGACTGACCAGGTGAAAGAAAGGTGACTCTCCTAGCCCCTCTCTCTATGTAGTTTCTCTTCTATCAAGAATCAGGGTGTGCTATCTTTGCAACCAGCAAGAAAAATATTTCCATACGTTAATTGGCTTGATTTATACATTGCCTTTCTCCATAGTAAATGTTTAAGAGGACTAAGAACGTGTAAAAAGTTAAAACATAGTTTAAAATATTAAAAGAAAAACAAGACAAAAGATAACAACATGTTATCTCAAGAATTTTTCCTGCAGATCTTAATGGCTAAGCAAGTTAGCACTGCAAAGGGAATCAGATTCCTTGGACATCAGGCTCCAGAGTGTTTAGGACTTTATAGGCTGGTGTAGCAAGATCTATATGTTGGTGAATCACACAGACATCCATGGGGGATCTGGGCACACTGTGGATTTAACTTGATGTTACAGCCGACTTCCAGAACTTTTATTAACGTTCCAGTTTAGCCTACAGCCCTGGACTTTGTGTAGTTTTTTAGATTAATCAAAGTTGATTAGTGCTGCCACCTAGCTGAACCACACTGAAACTTTACATTTTGCTCAATGAGCAATATATAACAAGAATACATCTCTTAACACAGGAATCATATGATTCCTTAGACTTTACAGATGAACAGCCTAACTAGGACATTTCATATCAATACCCGGACATTTCTCAGGATGCTATAGAGAGCTGCTACTCTATATTACTCCTTCTACAAAAAAGAAAACCAAATGGACAAAAAAGAAAATCTTTAAATCTCATAGTAAGCATGTGCTTAAATCTATACAAATATTTTACAAGTCTTACCCTCAGATTCATTTAGCTTACTGATATTTATCTCTTGAGAGCCAATATTGATAATTTGCACTGGTAATTTTACTTCAAAAAAAACCTCCCTTTGAATCAGAAAGTAAAATCTGAGATCTATTTGTGTCAAACAGGGGGGGGAAATCCCTATTTTGTTTATAAATACATCCATAATATATCAGTAGTTTAAGGCAATGTAAAAGATTTGTACTTATCACCATTTAAAACAGGATTGTTACACTCTATGAGTGACAGGGGAATTAAAAGATTTGTAGAAGCTAAGAAGTTGTTAGAAATGTTAATGGAATCACTTGATCTTTTCTTCCTTCTGCTACAGAAACTCTTCCTGCCAGGAAATTGTGTTACAGTGTTCATAGAAATGTTTTGAAGGGATAAAATCCATAGTCTTTTGTAAAAAGAAATTAGAAACGTAGACAAGGAAAGATGGAGCAATTTAGAAAAAACAGGAGAATGCTTGAGTGGCCTATGGGAACCCTGGGTTTAAGGCAACTCCAGATTCATTGTTGGCATGAAAAGCTCAGGAGATCAATAAATAAATGAAGAGCAAATGGCCCACGGGTTCTTAAACATCACTGATGCAAGCCATGTTCCAGGATATGGCTATGTGACTCAAATCTCTATAATTAAAGGCTGTCTCACCAATGCTTCACTTCAAAGATTTTAAGATAGCAAAAGTGAGAGAATAAGATTATTGCCCTGATGTGGAAGACCATCATATCAAGAGAAAACAGGATCTGCTATCCCTTCTTGGTCAATAGTGGTGCTGTCCTCATCCTATGGCTGGTCTAAAACGTCCTCTGAGGCAGTACTCAGAAGTGTATTTTGGGAGGTGACTGTGACACCACCCAACTCCTAACTTCAGGAATTGTTCTTTGAGTGTAACTGCCAAATTAATTAATGCCTGTGATGAGTGGCTATGGTGGACATAAAACAGCCTCTTCTAAGTCTATACGTGAGACCCCATTTGCTCCCTATCCTAGCTTCTCGTTTATTTTATTTACTGACAGCTGCTCCTAAGCCTTGAGGTTGTCTATCAGTAATTAATATCATTCATTATGACAGAAGTGACATAATGTACATTTTTGAAATGCAGGGGTTATTATGTCAACACCCCTCCCCCAAGTTACAATTAAAGGGAATAATCTAAATGTGATTGATATTCAAAAATGTTCACCCCACTAAAATGCAGACATGCAAGCATTTAATTTAGCACATAACCAAATCCCAATTATGGTATTATGTAAATCAGTATTTGTTTGTTTTAGTGTTGCATTACCTCAAGTGTGGTAAATGCTACCAGGAAAGAAGTATCACACAGCTTTAAAATGCAGTGGTGCAATTTAAAGCAAAGAGAGAACTGAGAGGACATGAAACCTTTATCTAACTTGGTGTTTTGCCATCAGCCAAAAACCAGGGAAACAATGGCTGGTTGCCACTGCAAACAATGCAACACAACAACTGGAAAATGCAAAATGCAAGAGTGTGAGAGGAAGAAAAGAATGACTGCCAATCTTTCGTTCAGATCCAAATAGTTTATGTTAAAAAAAATAATCAAAAACTTTTAGGAAAAGTCAACATTCACTACCTTCAGTGAACATCAAACCTGGGATAGAATTTTGAATATTTGTAAACACCATGGAATGTGGTTTTTCTGCAATTTATACAGTCCATATTGTGAATTCCAGATGCTTGTAAAGGAATGCAAGACCCTTTTCGTCTGCAAAATTATTGCAAGGTTTTTTTAAAGGGTATCAGCAAAACACCAAAATTCAAGCAATTCAATTCTTTAACAGAGAATATATAAAATTGAATCTGTAACAGTGTTCAAGGAGGCCTGAGTGGAGACAATACAATGGCAATCAGGAAGAGTTACTTAACACGATTTTCAGATGCCAAAATAATTTGATCTCTTAGCTTCAACAAGGAGCATCATAAGCACACCAAAGTGCCTACCGTCCCTATCCTACTGTCCCCACTTATTTGTATCCATTATATATCCAATGTATTCATAATCATATTTATACTTATATCTGTTATCTTATACGTGCTTGACAAAATAAATAAATCATCTGTTTTAGACAGCAAAATGTTGTGAGTCAGTCATACTTTGCTAGACTGACAAGGCAAAGAAGCCTAAATGAGTTCTTCTCTACCACCAACTTCTCCTTCTTTCTTATCCAACTTGTTCAAACTTTCCCCTTTCAAATGCTAAGTCAAGGGCAGCAAGATTACTTTATGAACAAAAATGGAAGGACATTTTGATTCTCACAATGGACAAATGGCTGCAAAACATGATGGAGTTAGCAGAGATGGTTAAATTGACTGCTTTGATTACAGAAGGAAAAAAAAGACAACTACTTTTGATTCTACGTACTTGGAAACCACTTCTGGACTTTGTGCTTGAGGTGTGGGGGGGAAATGAAACTTTGATTTAGAGTTTTACTGAGTGGATAGATTTGCTGTTATAGAAATGGTTAGTCTATACTATTATGTAAAAGTAAAAAGTTGAGGTTTGATAGTAATATCTTATTCTACTGCACCAAAGGGAGTCTGAAATCAACGCCTTTTCTTTCTTTTGCCTTCCTTTTCTGCACTTTTCCCTTCCCTATTTTTCTTATTATTTGCTTTTGTATTTTTGTTTTTTATATTATAAACTAATTAAAAAATACAAATGCTGGGAAGCTAGATCATATCAACAGGGGGACTCTGCTCTTTGAACACCACTGCCACCGATCTCTCTTTTTCTTACAGGCTACAGACTCTGCCCTGAAAATGCCCTTGAGTTGTTATGGGGACATTAACCTAAATAGGTATTTCTTCCATTATCTGGACCATCCCACATAATCATTGGAGTAGCCCATAAAACACAGATATGGGCAAACCATCCTAAGTTGAAACAAGGCTGTTCCTATTGCTCTGAACAAAAATACTAAGGGTATACTGGATTCTGATTTAGTTTTTAAATTAGAAACAAAACAGGGAAGTGGCAGTTAATTATTACTGAAGATAAAAAAATATATGGAAGTCTACTTTGCCAATGAATTGTGGTGAAGGAAGGAGGCAGATGGGAAAGGCCCTTGAGCGCCTCAAAATGACAACCACATTGAAAACTAAAAGATGCTGAAATGTCTTCGAACACACTTTCCCTGACATTTCCACACAATGAAATGTAAGGGTCAACGGCATTGAAACAAACAAGCAGTTTCACTCATTTGCACCTATGAAAGCAAGCGACCCTGGCCATTGTTGTCATTTTAGGCACTTTTTGTTCTTAATATCCAAACACAGCAGCCTTTTTTATTTTATTTTGAAGAAAAAAAATTACTGCAGCCACCTCACTTGCATTTTCCTTTTCTTTGGCATTTTCACTTCATAAAAGCTGCAGTCAATGTGTTTTTGTGTGTGGTGAGAAGGGATGACATTTCCAGTGGTGGTCTTGTCCACAGTCTACATTGGTGGCTCAAGTAGTCTCAGGATTAGGTCTTTGTGTGCAATGAAAGGATATGAAAAGTCAGTTATTTAAACTCAGTCAAGCTGTTGATTTTGGGGAGGGGAAAAGGGGCTTTTCAATTCACCAGCTTCAATAAATCACTGGCCTTTTCTTTCTCATCCAAGGGCAGCTGCAGATAGCACACAATGTTCCCCCAGAAACAAAACAAAATCTTAAGATGTTTTTTTTTTAATGCAACATTTAGAAGGGACAGGAATATAAATTAAAGTTAACAGATGTATATTTCCAAACATTCTACAAAAAACGCTCCAGTCGGTCTGCTGCATTAAAGAGAATTTGAAAATGCTTTGCAAGACAATCTTAACACTTTTAGAAAGAAACATACCCATACAGTGTTTAAGACAGGAAGTGAAAAAAGAGAGAGAGGAAAATGTGTGTGTATTATAAAATAAAAAAAAAGGAAATGGGGAAAAAGATGTGGATTAGCACATTTGGCATAATTTATCAGTGAATAATTTTTAAAATGGCAGTATAGAGTCAAAAGGATTGCTGTACTCTTAAATTTCTAGGACTCCGGTTCTTTTAAAATATTGAAGCTTGCAGTCCTAAACAAGATTAGACACTGTAGGATTTATCTCTGGCTAAGAATACATAGAATTGCATTGTGCATGCAGCAATTTTAATGGTATTTTGTAAAGCATAACAAAATAACTAAAAAAGTAGAGCCATCAACTACAAGGAAACTTACTCTTTAGTAATCATTTTCAGTAATATATATTATCAGGTAAATAAATCCCACTGAAAACCAATTAGCACCCTTTCAAAAATACTGCTAGAATTTCACAGCAACACTCTTAATATTTCCTGCATGGTTGGGTGATGGGGAAAAAATTCCTCTAGTCTATATATAGATATATTTTTTGCAAAACTAAAATATTCAACTGCTAGAAAAGCAGGGGGGGAAATCCCGCAATTCTTCTAAATGACCCTACCACAACTTAGAAAATGAACCACTTCTTCAATGCAAATCGCCTCAAGAAAAGCTTCTGCACACAAAATGTGAGGAACTGGTTACAGCATTGTTTATCCAGTTTCACTTGATTCCTCCTGACAACCATTTGAACAATGACTATTGGGAAATGTCTCTCAAATTGTCAACAACAATAGCAAAGGCTCAGCGCTTAATACTGATTTTCCACCCCCCCTTTTTTTTTTTTAAAGAAAGAGAAAATATTTCTTCCTGAAGGGATTAGAGGTTCTCTTATAAAAGACACCTGCAAACAAAACAAATGACAAAAGATCTTTATCATATTCAATAATAGGGATCCATTGTACAAAGCAGGGCTCCTCCAGACACAAATAAACCAGAAACCCTTCACAATTCAACTAAAATGCTTCAACTAAATCAATGCTGCCCACAATTAAGAGAGGGAAATTTTTTAAGGAGCGAATATATAAACTGAAAGCTGATAACATCCCATTTACTTTCTCACACATCTGAAATCATTTCAGAAGTATAGTTACAAAGGAGGAGATTTAAGAATTATTATGTTTTTCACTGACAAAAAAAACAAAACCAGGGAGGAAACTGTGAAGAAATTCATCCTTGTCATATCTATTCAGAGCACTCTTTAAGTGAGTAGGCTAGGCATGTAACTGTTACTGATCAGTCTACGCTTCTTAAAAAGACACCTGAAAGTGACTCCTCACTAGCATTAAGTCTGGAGGGTTTTTAGTTAGTTTACCTCAGTCAAATAAAGGATAAGAATGTTGTGCAAGAAAAAGGAACATGGAAATCATTTTTGATCTCTTAATCTAGGAGAGTCACTTGGTCCTTAGGTTGATGGTGTAAACTGACTAAAATTAATAGGATTGAAATTAGTCTGGCACTAATTGTTCAAGCATACAATGGATCATTAAATCAAGTAGACGTTAGGAAAGTCAATTCATCGGAAGACAAAACTAATCCTTGTTCTGTACAAAATACAGAACTGCTAAGGGTAGGAACTATTGGCATAAAAAATTCAGGAGCTCCAGTGCTGAACATAATGTTTTTTAGGATTGTTGGATTATTTTCCTAGATTGTAAATTTTGGAGGAGATACCAATATGAAATAAAGTAAATTATGCCGAACAAGCATTCAGGTGATTAAAGAGATCATTTTGCCCTACAGACGAAGGCCTTCTTACCACATAATACTGTGCTATCATGTCTGAAGGAGCCCCATATCTGAAATGAAATAAAACGGCCACAATCCCATCTGTAGTTCGCTGCAAAGGGATGGTTTTCTTGTATGTTTCAATATATGAGTTTTAGAGTTCAACATAATGTGTTATGACCACTCAATACTTAAAAAGGCAGATTTCTATAAAGGAATACTTTTCTAAAATCTGTTGGACTGGAGCTTTAAAAAGCAAAGCTAAAACTTTAAGAAAACGTTGAGCTTTTCTCTCTCTTCTGTTACTGTGGACACAAGACTAATTTTCTTTAAAAACAAGGAAAAGAAGTCAAGTCTGAATAAATTGCTGGTAATGGCCACAAATATATAACTGTTCAATGCACAGACAATTTAATCTGTCTTCTGAATCCATTGCTAGATTAGGTAAATACTGGCTAATGTTGGAAATAAATGTGGTCATTGAATAAGTGTTAACTTTGTCAATGCAACTACACTCCCTATCAATATGGCCCAACCTTCAGATAAATATAAACATAGAGGTAAAACATAGTCTGGGAACATGGTAATATCTTGATGTCACTAATAAACTCTCCATTGAGTTCCTGATAATATGTCCATGTTTGTGTTATCTTGGCAGCAATATGAAAATGGTTTGCCATTGCAATCTTCAGGATTGATTTCCCATCCAAGAGTAATTACTGTAAATTCAATCCTGCTTAGCCTTTTGAGCTCAAGCACTAGGCTGATATCACCAACTGAGGGCTTAAAAACTATGAAGGTCTTCCAGACAAGACCATATCATAAGTGGGAACGGAACATCCTGTGTTGTGCTTCCTACAGTGTTTCTAAAAAAGACACTTGAGACTCTAATGAAACCCAAATATTTTGCCACAAATTAATCCATTACTACTTCCTTGATACAAACATCGTTTATACTTACAGAACCTTTTTGTATTTATAATACTTCTTTCTTTTGTTTCCATTGAAGCTATTATTTTCAGAAGTATTATTACTAATCTCTTCTTTGTAAATAACCACACCTATTTCAATCCCAAACAGCTATAGTAAACATTGGCTTCTTTGAGGAAGTACATGCATAATTAGGTTAATCGGTGCTATCTTTTCATGTGAGCTGATTGTTCCTTTACTGTGGATATGTTTCATAACACTGCGGAAAGCTTGCCAAATGTCTCAAAGGCAAACCAGGTACAACTTACCAAGCATTAAACTACTACATACTGAAACCCTGACATAATGGTAAACTGTGAAGAGCCACTCCTACCAGCCACTTATTACTCATTTCTTCTCTCCAATCACTACCACTTGTTCTACAGTTTTGGACTACACCCTTCTCAAACAAGTACTTTCACTAAATTCATTACACACACACACACACCACACACACACACGTGTGTGTGTGTGTGTGTGTGTGTGTGTGTGTGTGTGTGAGAGAGATCAAGACCCAGGGTACCCCAAATGCAAATCTGCAAAAGTCCATAGATTACCTGTACAAAGTCCAAGAATGTTAATGGCAACAAGTCATCCAAATGGCCAATATCTTTGGAGAAACGGTTTAGGATTCTTCCTATAAGAAAAGAAGAAAACCGAGGGTTATTTGACCAAAAAAATGGGGGGAAAGTTTGTTTTTCATCATTTTTAAAAATGAGAATGGAGAAAAGAAATGTGAACCTCAGCCTGAACCTCATCTTGGAAATACATCTCACTGCATTTGTTCCTCTGAGAAAGATGTCTTCAAGACCAAAGACTTATAGAAGTTCAAGTCAACCTGACAATCAAGTCGAATAACAATGGTTACATTAGCTGCTTCCAACTGTTCCAAAATAAGCAGGATACACATGCAATAAATACATTTCCAGCTCAAACTTATTTACATCTGTGCAGAATAATACATTTTGCCCAATGGCCTAAATTATTCTTTAACATTGCAATAATTAATTTTTATGGTAATAAATTTTTTAGGATGATTGTGAAGTAAGAAAACAAATTATATACCTAGTTTCTCTTCTGGTAGTGATAGACCTTTTAGTAAGTCTGAAGTTATTTATATTTGAACATTGTGTAGGCAGCTAAACCATAAAGCTTACCGCTCTAAGAGCTACATATATTTTTGAAATCATTTTTAATAGTTTGATTAATGAAAATAAATTCCAGGAACGAATAGATATCCAACCATGTAAGTCTAGCTCAACTAGACTAATGGACTAATGGACTTGGACTAACTTACTATCAATGAATGAAACATAGATTTATTCTGTGAATGAATAACATTTCTGATGAAATTAGAAGCCCTTATTCAGTAAAGCTGCAATCCTATTTTTAATTGCTTAGAAATGTTCCTTTAAAAATGTTATGACAAAGTGAAACTTTGAAGAAGCCTGTTAACATTTTGCAATTAACATTTTACAAAGCTGTGCAAGTCTCTCAAAAACACTGACTGGTTAATACCAAGCTTCAACTACATGGGTGGGGAGCTACCCGTCGTATGATGTGATCAAGCAGAGGTTAGTCAACCCTCTGGTCTGGGATGCTTTAATCTTACGATTGCTGCACGAGTAGGAATTCCCAGTTCAATCCCTGAGTACAGGGTTGAGCTTAATGATCTAGACGGCGCTTTCCAAGCAAATCTATACCAGGGAAATCTTCAGAGAACATACTGTATGAAAAGTATTATGACTTAATAAGAAGACACCAAAGGAGGAGTTACTTCAGAGGTGGAATTCAGCCGGTTCGGACCGGTTCAAGTTAACTGGTAGCTTTGACGAGCAGTTAGCCCTGCCCACCTGCCCCCGCTCTATCGTGTCCTTTATTTCCTGATTTGTAGCTCATCTCAATCGTGCGGGTCAGCTGATTCCTCCACTCCCTATTCTACTTACTGTTGCTGACTTAGAAAGTAAGCAGCTGAGCTTCTAAATGCTCCACTTTCAGTGCAAGCGCCTTAGCAAAGCACATGCTCACCGAACCGGTTGTTAAACGGGCAGCATTCTACCACTGAGTTACCTGTGTCTGTGCTGACAGTTTTCCCCATTAGTGACATTGCTGTACACATTTGAAATGGTTTTTTCAAGTTGGCCATTCTTAGACAGATTTGTGTTGTCAGAAAACTCCACCATTTCAAGTAGTGGTGCCTCAAAGCTCTAGGAAAATCTTCATATTTTTTTTTGTCAGTGGTGAATGATATTACTCACTCTGATGGAGCTAACCAACCTCTTTGAGATTTATACAAGGACAGGACTGGTCCAAAACAACCTGAATGTTTAACTAAATATTCACAAAACTGGTCTTTGTTATCACTCTAAATTGAATGAAAGGAAGTCATCATGCTGACACGTAGCATATTAGATGACTTAGTTTATGAAATAAGTGAAATGTTGGTTGCTTGTTCACTCAGATTCCCTTTACATATCAGTAGAACATTCAAAGAATCTGAAAGATGATACAATATCGTTGGACTGAATGAATAATAATTATGAATGGACACAATATTGTGGAAAGGTTGGGAGAAAATGTTGTGTTCATGACATTTTTCAGAGAAAGTAGCTACAGCATAGTCTTGCAATGTCAGGTAACTGATTGCAATGGAATATCCACATTTGCCACAAAGACATCACACAAAAAATACAAAAGACGCTTTAAAAAATCTTAGTACATTCATTCAGATTTAGAACAGCTATTCTGATTCATTCCAGGTCTGATTAATTATTTAAATTGCAAAACTTAAACTGAGAAAAGGAATTTGATGCTTTGAATTTCTTGACAAGGAATTCATGCTTTGAATTTCTTGACAAGGAATTCAAATTCAAATGTGAATTCAAATATCAATCAGCTGAAAACAATTCAGACAACCAACAAAGGCTTATTGAGACACCTAATCTCTCTTTAGGTTGCATGATGAAGAACACACTCTAAAAGGCAAAACTAGGACAAAGCAAAAAGCAGTAACATTTAAATTTGATTTAATTAGATTTAGATTTAAATTTAATCAAATTAAGGATGTATAACCAAATGAATGCATTATTTGTATCTTACATTTACAGCCTTCCTTTTCTGATACAGTTAATATAATTAGAATCCATGTATAATTCTTCTTGTATTTTCATTTTCTTCTGTTTCATTAAAAATGACAATTTCTTATCTTTTGCAAAGGTTCTAGGCCCACACAGATGATAAACTGGTCAGATAGTGGGAAGATTTTTTCCCTGTTACTCAAATGTTGTGCCCTCTAGATGTAGGGATTACAACAACAAGAATTCCTAGTCATTGTATTTGGAAATTCCAGTTCTATATTTTCTGTTTGTGTGGTAGATATAGGCCAACATTTAGAAGATTACCACCTAATAGCTAATAGTATGGTATGGCAAGTTATAAGCTGATTAGTCTTCATATTAGCCTGAGGTTCTTACTTCTCAAGATTTTTTTAAAGAAGCTCTTTTTCAAATATATGAATGTCTTAACTTCTACTAATGTTTACTGCCATGCATAAGACTTAATCTGAGTCACTTGGCATAAGATCTACAACAGATAATAGTGGTGATGATGATCATTGTCATCATCTTGAATTAATCCACTCCAACAAAAAGCCTCGTTATTGAAAGTTACGGACTGTCATGTACACCCTTGTCCAGTGCACATTGGTAGATAGACTTCCCAATCTAGCAACGAGAGTGTATCATCATCAACAACAACAACTTTTGATGACCCCATAATCCCTTGCGGGGAAGAGTCTAGGCAACTGAAATAGATTTGAGTGATTACTGGCCGGATAACCTTCCTGTCGCCAATGAGGAGTTATATTCAGCAGATATATTCTCACCGTGCCCAGAAAGAGAAATATTAGTCTCTATCTAGGATCGAGCTCACATCCTCCTGATTGTGAGGTGGAGCTTCACCTTTAGGCCATCATACCACCCTAGCAATGAGAGTGTATGATTGAGCCCAAATTCACCCACCCAGCTTCCATGCTAAGGGAGGACTATAATCTGGATCTCACTGCTTCTACTCCGGCACAATAACTACTATGGGACAGAAACACACACACACATACACACACACACACAAAACAAATATAATGACCAAAAAAGCAAAATAATAAGCATTTTATTATTTTATAAATCCTAGTGATTGTTTCCGTTTTCTTCCTCTGTTATTCATGCAGGTCAGTAATATATAACTGGGTGTAATACAAGACACATATATATTAAATACATATCGTATTTTTCGCAGTATAAGACACACTGTTTCCCCTCTAAAAGAGGCTGATAATTTGGGTACGTCTTATACTCCGAATGTAGCTTTTTCAAAACTTTTTTTCCAGCCCTAACGAGGTGCTAACGAGTAAAACTATCTTTCC
>JANHFT010003058.1:23973-36005 GCA_032467955.1 Pseudoxenodon macrops | reverse complement strand
GAAAAAAAACACACTGGGAGCCACAAAACCTGGGTGGGCGTGGCCAAGTTGATGTTGCTCACTTCCACCCAGTCACATGACTCCCTAGTCAGGCCTACCAAGCCATAAAACCATTCTCTATGTCTCTTTCCCCCCCTCTCTGTATCTCTCTGCCCCCTCTCTGTATCTGTCTCTCTCTTCCCTCTCTCTGTATCTCTCTCCCCCCTCTCTCTATGTATCTATCTTCCCCTCCCCCTTTCTGTATCTGTCTCTGTGTCTCACTCCCTATCTTCCTCTCCCCCCCACCTCTGTGTATCACTCTGTGTGTCTCTCTCCACTGGAGGGGCGGGGACAACCAGTGATGGGACAGGGAGCCACAGCAGAGGGCCCAAAGAGCCACATGCGGCTCCAGAGCCACGGGTTGCTGACACCCGTCATAGGGTCTAACAAACACTGGTGTATTTTCTTCAGTGAAAATACACGTCATGATACCGCCAGATCTATTCAGGTAGCCATATAGGTAGTCCTTGACTTACAACCATTCATTTAACGGCTGTTTAAAGTTACAGCAATACTGAAAAAAATTATTTATGCCCAGTTTTCAGTTATGATCGGTGAAGCATCCCCAGAGTCATGTGATAATACGTTCAGTGCAGAGCTGGGTTTCAGCAGGTTCTGACCAGTTCTGGAGAACCAGTAATGGAAATTTTGATAGTTCGGAGAACTGGTAGTGGAATTTTTGAGTACTTCAGAGAACTGGTAAATACCACCTCTAACTGGGCCCACCTCCATCTATTCTCTGCCTCCCGAGTCCCAGCTGATCGGGAGGAAATGGGGATTTTGCAGTAACCTTCTCCTGCCACGCCTGTCAAGACATGCCGGTCAAGCCAAGCCACGCCCACCAAGCCACACTCACAGAACCCGTAGTAAAATAATTTTAATCCCACCACTGATTCAGTGGTTCACAACAGCCATGTATTTACAATGGTTGCAAAGTCCTGGGCCCGGAAATTATCATTTACAACCTTCTTAGGGAGCTTCTGACAAGCAAAGTCAATGGGGGGGAGTCAGATTTGCTTAAAAATTGCATGATTCCCTTAACAAATGTATTGATTTGCTGAAAAGAGATCATAAAATGGGTCACAACTCATTTAACAGCTGTCTTGCTTCGCAACAGAAATAGAGTCCAAGATTATTCCTGTACATGTTCTCTGGCAATAGCGTATTGTACCATTCTTCATGAACCACAAAAGTATTTGTCAGTGGGAATCCTACTGGAAAACAATATGTTTTGTTTGCCAACCACATCACCAGTGAAGTTAATGTTTCTACAGGAAATTGAAAGTCCAGCTTCCCACTTTAACTATATGGATGAGCCACGGTGGTGCAGTGGTTAGAGTCCAGTACTGCAGGCTACCTCTGCTGACTGACTGCAATTTGGCAGTTGAAATTTCACCAGGCTCAAGGTTGACTCAGCCTTCCATCCTTCCGAAGTGGATAAAATCCAAAATCGTTGGGGGTAATATGCTGACTCTGTAAACCGCTTAGAGAGGGCGGTAAAGCGGTATATAAGTCTATTGCTATTGCTTAGAAATGGTCTCTGGTAGTGGGTAATGCTTTCAAATGGAGTTATCTTCACAGCTATTTGCTTTCTCCTACGTGTTTAATCATGATGTTTCTTTAACCACCTGCTTTATTAAAATTCTTTATATACAAGAAGCAGTTCCAACAAATATCTAACACAGATGGGCCTTGTTACTGATGATGATGATGATATTGCAAATAACAAGACACCAAGCCTATGTGAACTGGAGGGTTAAACATCAAAGTACTCCCAAATGACTAAAAATATCAGCCCTCAAAAATCAAAAATCCAAGTACATTTTTTGTAAGGGCTATAAACATGAATTATACTGGCCACCCATTATGTCTTTATTCAAGTAAAGAATAAATTTAACACTGCATACAATAATGTTCTCTAGTTTCTGGCCCGCAGCAAGCAAGCACAAAGAAGTTTCTTCATTCCAATGTTGGAGTTAGCAGCACATCAGTCTCTGGCCTGCAGCAAAATCAAACCAAGGAAGCAGGAAAACTTCCAAGCCACTTCTGAAGGTGACCCAACCTCATCTCCAAAGTAGCTGATGATGACGCTTGCCTAGTCTTGCTTTGCTGAGCCAAATAAATGCCCTTGTGTGGTTGCAAAACATCAGTCAGCTTCTACTTGAACTGAAGGCTGACCTCTATATCAAAGGTCGAATTCAAAAACACCCTGTCTGCCACAAATGGTAGGATCTCAGCCAGTTTCTTACTGGAGAAAGATTTGGAAAAAATCATATTTTCTTCTTTCTTCTCCTCTTCTTCCTCAGCTCCTCCAATTCTTCTTCAGAGATGTCTTTCTGGTTGGCATAGAGATCTTCCACTTCATGGCTTTCTCTACAAATGCTGGTGATCCACTTCACCCTTCATCCATGAAAAAAGATGCAGCAGATGGTGACTGTCCTGTGCCACATGTTTTTCCAAGTTGTATTCCACATTGATCTCTGCAAAAGATGCTGCAATGATCTCAACTTGCAGTGCTGTAGCCCCTTCAGAAATCCCTGACTGATGGAAAAGAATCTTCTATGTGATCCAATATAATGTTGAAGGTGTGATGAGCGTAGTATGACTTGAAAGTCACCATCAGACTATGTTCCTTGTCTGGAGGTGGTGTCGTCTAGTGAGAAACAGGCAGGAGCAGGCAGGCTGAAGAATGACCAAGAGGCAATGTCAAGTAACAGGAGAGCTTTTGATAGCAAATTTATTGAAGTTACCTCTGTATTTTTACAGACAGCAGCTGTTGATGCAGTCAGAGAAAAGGACTGCAGTTTACCTCCTATTGACTCTCGAGATGCATGTATTGTGTTTAATGAGCCTGGAACATAAGTTTAATGGAATAATACTCTGGCTTCTCTATTGTGAAACCAATGAGACCTTCAACCTAGAACTTCAAATTCCTGGTAAATTCTATTTCCTTTAAGCTCCTTAATTGCTTAGTATAGAAGCAGGGGTGTCAATTTGGCAAATGAGAGTTTCTTTTTCTATAATGTTGTTAAAATTATAAATGTGTCACCGTAAACTTCATGTTGTTGTCCTAATCCCAGATGGATGCTGTTAAAGGCATTAAAAAGGAAACTGAGAAGCATATAGAATTACAGAGTAAGAAGGGACCTTGGTGGTCTTCTAGTCTAACCTCCTGCACAAGCAGGGAACCCTATGCAATTCCAGACAAATGGCTGTCCAATCTCCTCTTAAAAACCTCCAGTGACCTTAGTGCCATAAATCCATCTGGCATAAAGTCAAAATACTTTTGTTCCCTTAAAACAATTATTTACAATTCATGAATCCACTCAGGATCAATTAAAGCAATCAAAAACTTATTTTAGTACTATGGAGTTGAAACGGACCTTGGAGAATTCCTAGGTAATACACAGCAGGCTCACAGTCCTTATTTTGAGTTTACATCTGTAAAGGTTTCACCCAGTGGATCCTGTTTTAGCCTTGGACACTAAGAATAAATTCTCACTTTCTTCCTCACTCCCTTCAAATATTGGAAAACTACTCTGTCTTCCTTCTCCTCTTTAAACTCATCTTTAGGCTAAACATATCCATTTCCTTTAACTGTTCTTTAGAGGAATTAACCTCTAATAATAGGATTTAGACTCCGCCTACCAATTCTTAACTTATGCTCAGGCACTATGGAAAATAAATCCATGCGCTTTTCCTTGTGACAATTCTTCTGTCTGTACTGGAAGACTGGTATGATTCTCCCTTCAGCTTTCTCTCCTTTTGCTACTTCTTTAGGCTAAACATATCCAATTTCCTTAAACCTTCTTCATGGATTTAGCCTCCTTTTACATTTAAAATTGGGACAGGACATCCCTTATGGACTTTTTGCATTAAACAGGGAAAAAAATGAATTTATGATTCATGGCTTTGCCAATAAACAGGATAGATCATTGAAAGAGGATACTCATGGTGTAACTTTATAGAAAGAGGTACATTAAAAACTGTATAATTGCTGTAAAGAAGATTGGAAGTCACTTCCTTGTGTCTTCTTTCTTTTCTATTTTTCTTTTTATTTCTTGCATTTTAAAGCTTTTTGTTTGATTTTTCTTTTTTCTTCCTTACTTTATATTAACTTGCATGAGTTTTTACCTTTAAAAAAACTTTTAATATACAGTAATTAATAGATTTTTAAAATTGGGACAGGACTCAGCAAATATTTGACCTCAGAGAGTTTAGAACTGGATTCAAAACCCAGTGAAGGATTAGAGTTTACCTCAAAAATGTATACTTGTTTGTTGCAAGTAGAGAAAAAAGTCAGTCTTTAGGAACATTAAAAATCAATAGTGATATAAAACCTATACCCTTTGACTCAATTCCCTCCCATCGCAACCAAAAATCAACCAAATTAAATTTGTGTTTCTGAAAACACCAATACTGCTTCAATATGCCATGTGAAACATATCCTATGAATTTAAGATAAGATTATCTTAAATAAGGATCACAGATATTCAAGCTGCAAGATTTATTTTCTGACAATCTCCATGAAAACCTCTTGGCCAACCTCATTTAGAAAATGGAAAGGAGCAGGCACATTATGGAATCAAATTGCTATAGTGACTGCTTTTGACAGAGAAACACTATAGCCCAGCTTTTCCATATTTTCTGTTCAGTATTAAGGCAAGTTTTTTTTTTTTTGCTGAAACACAGCAAAATGGACAAATTATGCAAATATAAACCTTAGTGCACGGCCCATATCTGACAGCACCCAAAAGCTGATGTAATGCAGTCACTCATATGCTTATAGTCTACTGAAGAACAAGTATTTACATGTTTATCCCTTTTTAAAGGTAGGAAAGTTTTATTAGTTTGATGCCATAAATGCTTTTGCATGCAGCTCATCAACCTGTAAATAATGAAACATGAGCTAAACCAGCATGTAATAGCTTTACTTCATTTTACATAATTGGCCTCTGTGACTAGAGTTAAGTCTAACTTACGGCACTTACTTAGAGATTTGTTTAAGTGTGCAGGTCCCAATCAACCACGCTACCACTATTACCTGGTGGTGCAATTGAGTCTGGCATGGCCAAAGATTCTGATTCAGTTTCAAATGCTTGAATTTGGATTTGTGCATTAAGAGAGGGATTTGACTCAATCCACCTCTATGAAATGCAGGATAGTTTCTCAGCCCATGGATGTGAAAAAGAAAAAACAATGGAAACATTGCTATATTAAGCTCTTCAGTGGTTATGCTGATTTTTTGTTGTTGTTGTTTCTGTTTTTTTGTATCACGGCTTCTGAATGTGTGTGTTGTTTTCCTAGTTATGTCTTTAAATGATTTTTCCTACGGTTGTTTGTTAGCCACACAGAGTCATTAATTTGAGATAGGCAGATGTATGAATTGAATATCTGAATTGAAATGAATATACAGCCCCACATTAAAGCCATTTCTGCACTCCACCTCATCTTCTGGGAAGGATATTGCTTATTGTGTCATATGTATATCCTGCTTATTTGCCTATTAAAATCACTGTCTTATTTTTATGCTCGTTCCTTTTCCGAAGGAATCCAGAATCATGTTAAAAGATCTGATGTTTCACAAAAAAAAACACATAAAAAAATAAAGTTTTCTTTGGTTTTGCAAGAAATCCTTCGATGACCAGATATTTTTTTATTTTCATTTACCAGAAAGTAGGTTTCTTGGGGGGAAGAATTCCATAATATGAAAGCAGCCACTGGTTTCCCTTGTTACCTTCTGGGAGGAGGTTTCATGATATCCGAAGCAGAACACCTAGATCTGAGGTGTCAAACTAAATTTCATTGAGGGCCGCATCAGGCCTGTGGTTGACCTCGGGGGGCCAAGCGGGCAAGGCTGACTGGGTGGATGTGGCCAACTGGATGGGTGAGGGCAGCTTGATACCACTTCCAAAAATGCTGGTTTGTTTTCTCTTTGCATTGGGTACCAGTTCTACCGAGTAGGTAGTAGGCCGCTGGTGATGTCATGGAGCTGGTTCTGGTCCATGGACGCCGCCATCTTTTTCTTTCAATTTTTTTTTCTTCTGTGCATGCGCAGAAGCCGAGTTTCCGGCACTGTGTATGCGTCATCATCTTGTTTTCTGCCTTTTTTTAAAAAAAATTAAGCTTTCCATTCTACTGCACATGCACGCGCACATGAGGCGCATGCACGAGGCGCGCACATGAGGCGCACGCATGAGGCGTGCACATGAGGCACATGCACGAGGCGCACACATGAGGCGCACACAAGGCGCGGGAGGCAGCGAACTGGCGGCGAGGTAAGTTAGAACCCACCCCTGGTAGATATGTACTTTCTTTTGAGAGCAGGTAACAGAATTTCATCTTTAATGTGTGCCAGTGTTCTCACAGTAAAAAAATGACAATAAAGATTATTTTACTCTTAGTCTAAAGTGTCTCCCCCAGGCCAGAGCACAGGATGATGATGTCATGGCACAATGGATGCAAAGTGTATCCCTTGCACCATTTATGGGATTAGGGTATTTACGACGGAAACAAAAACAAGCTTTGATAGCTTCATTATGGCTGCCAACTTCCAGCACGTGTGCCATAGGTTTGCCATCACAGGTATATATAGATTCAGAATATGCCTCACTTTGAGAAAATAGAGTAAGCTTTGTGAGCCAAAAAAAACATTTTACACAGAGTTGTAATTTTCTAGTAGCATTTTTGCCAGAATCTTTACTATGAGTGAAATGTCTCATATCTATCGCTCCGACTTCACTATTTATACCTTCCTATCCTATATAGTCACAGTTCTTCTCTCTTCTCATTTACTGAATGTGCTTGGGTTCTCTCTAAGAAGTGCTTTTGGGGAGTGGAAAAACCTACAGTCATTCAAAGATTCTCCTGAGCACAAAAACACTCCACAAGTGTTACATAATCTGCCAGGTGCATGAAATCTGGCAGAAGCCTAATTAATTCATCCAGATGCTACAGCATAGATTACCCGGGATCATCTGGGAGAACGTTTTTCTCTGCATCACAAAAACAACTAGCAGCTATTAATGAAGTAAGTTTTAATTGTAAGAGGCTTCAGCTATTCCAATTCACAGCTGTTTCCAAGTTTCAGCACTGAAGACGCTGCTTTCATAAGTAGTATTTGTATTTCCCTCAGTTCGGGGCTAATGGAGAAATAGAAAAACCTCACACACAGCACAGTGTGCTTCTTCAACATTTTACTTACCCTAGTATTTCAATAATTGGCTAATTGGGGGGAAAAGCAGCAAATGAAATTTAAATATGGCCCACCTTTAATATAAACCTTATCCAGGCTTAAACCTCAAAACTAGAGGTGGAGTTCTTGCCTCACAATCAGGAGGTTGTGAGTTCAATCCTAGGTAGAGGCAGACATAGGGTCTCCTGCTTGGCCAGGGTGTTGGACTAGATGACCTACAAGGTCCCTTCCAACTCTGTTAATCGGTTATAACTCTGACTACAAATTCCTGACAGACACAATTCAGAGAACAGTTGTTACCCACAAGATCATTTCTGTGCCTGGGAAATAGATGTAAATCTGTTTTCTTCTAGTTTCTTTTGACACCATCACCACCCTGAAATAAGCGCTTGGCCTTATTTTCGGGGAGGTCTTATTATTTTTGAGGCATAGGAGGCGGTGAGCATGGTCACCTCATGGCTGCTGCTGTGTTTTAGGGAGGGCTTTTTTCGGGGGACGGCTTATTTTAGCGCATGGTCTCAAAAGCATGATTGGGCTTATTATCCTGGAAGGTCTTATTTTCAGGAAAACAGGGTACTTGAATATTTGCAACATATAAGTATATATAGAATCACGTGTACTATTATAATGCCATAATGCGGCTTTTTTTCTTTGTTTTCTTTCTTTCACTATAAACAAGTTAAAAACATATTTGCCACTCAGATCTTTGAAAGACTTCAATTCTTTCCTTCCATTGAGAAGATAGTGAGAGTTCCTTCATAATAACCCTTTTCAATCAAGCCATGGGCGAATCTTTCAATAACAGATGTGCCTTCACAATATTACTGTCTTTTACTGCATTGGCAGAGTCCGATGCCAAGAGCTGTCATTTAAAAATGACATACTGAGTCCCAAGCATCTTTTACTGGAGGCATGTCTAAATCCTCTGTGTCTTTCTTACTGGGTTACATACCTCATTTTCAGCTGGCACGAGGGCATATCAAATCCTGGGAGATGACAAATGCCTCAGTCTCAATTCTCGGAAAGAGGAAGGTACATCATAAAGGAGGGAAGGTCAGTTGATCTGTTGCTTTTGTTTACCAGATTTCTTTCCAACACCTAAGCTTAGTACATAAAATCATCTGCTACAATGTCCTTCCTGTCAATGAATACTTCAGTTTCAACCAAAACAATACAAGAGCACATAATAGATACAAATTTATGATAAACCAGTCCAAACTTGATTGCAGAAAATACAACTTCGGTAACAGAGTTGTCAATGCCTGGACTGCACTATCTGACTCTGTGGTTTCTTCTCCAAACCCCCAAAACTGTAACCTTAGACTGTCTACTATAGACCTCACCCCATTCCTAAGAGGTCTGTAAGGGGCATACATAAGTGCACCAAAGTACCTACCATCCCTGTCCTATTGTTCCCTTTTATCCTAATCTATCTCATGTATTCCTAATCTTGTCTATACTTGTATCTGTTTTCTAATATATGCTTGATGAAAATAAATAAATAAAAATAAACCATAACTGCAAATCTCCAAAAGGTTCTTACTGCAACATTTGAAAACTGCCACTGCTCCAAAAACAACACAGAGAGGAATGCAAGGAACATGTAGGGACATATTCTTCCCCCTTTTTGGGAGAGTTTAGAATAGATTCACAGGACCCAGAGCTCCTCTAATCTTGAAACCTCTCCTGAAAACCAGGAAGAATAAAGGCAGCGACATAGCTGGTAGCCTTATTTTTCTTCCAGCTCCCTACTTCCAACTTCTATCCCGGCCAGCATGAATCATCTGAAATAGGCAACTATTCTCCTTCAGATTTTTTCTCCACTTCACATGCAGGAGGGGAATCTGCACTGGATCACCTGAATCTGCAGGCCAGCGCAGGAAACCTATGCAGTCAACCCAGTTCTCTGTTTCCTCTGCTAGTCTTTCTCTGGCATGGAGGGTTGGTCTGGCCACATCGGACATCCTTAACCATAGTTCAGTCTCCTTCCTGAACATCTGACATGGTTGTCAGTGCTGGGCTTGACATACTGTAACAACCAATGCGCCCAGCACTGGAAAAGTGAGCGCGCACGCCATTTGCACATGTGTGTGGGGTCACAAAACATGGTAATTTGTGTGCCATCCACACATGCATGCAACACAGGGGTGTGTTGTGGATATTTTTGCTGCTGGTTCGCTCAGGGTTGCACTGCATATGCATGCGTGAAGCACGCGTGCAGCAATCAAAAGCTAGCTTCTGCGCATGCGCAAAAGCAAAATCCAAGATGGCGGCACCCACGGAGACACCGATGGAACCAGCTCCATAACGTCATTGCCAAGTTACTAATGGTTCTATAGAACTGGTTCTATCTGGTTCTATAGAACCAAATAGAACCAAATAGAACCAGTAGATTCTGGTGCAACATCAAACAACATGCACACACCCACAGGTCGTCACTACCGGTTCGCCTGAACCGGTTCGAACCAGCTGAATCCCACCACTGATGGTTGTTGTTGACAAAACTTTCAGAAAGAACACAGATTTTAATGTTTGCCTGACTTGGGAAGGCTCCAAGTTTCAAGCAATAGGCACCCAGAGCAAAGGGTCTCAGCCTCTCGTGTGGGGGTTTGATGCATCCCTGTTGGGTTGGCGCAGATGGAACGGAAATGCCCTGCTCCACACAGTCATTTTGTATTGGATGCACACAGCTCTACATCTGATACAATCTGTAGTTCACGTCTCGGGGAAAACAAGTGTGTTGGCATCAAAAAGAAAGTCCGACCCTATGAATAGATAGTTAACACACACAAAGCCTGAACACATTATTTGTCTTACTTTAGCCAACTCCTAGAGCAATCAGCGTTATAAAGGATTGCTAACAGAATCACAAGAGTTATAATCAAATAGATGTATGTGTAAGTAAGGCTATTTAAACTTGTAACAAAAGCTATTATGATACAAATAGCTGTAACAGAGCAACTCCCACAAAAATCATTCGGTATCACACCCTGATAAGGTTAAGGTACACAGAACTATTGTTATGTGAAAGAAAGAAAGAAAAGCATTTAAGGTATTCTTTTTGCCTTAAACATGTGACAGCCAAACAGGTTTAATTACCACACCTTATACTTAGCCTACTAACTGTTTCAAGAAAACACCCAGGAATACTATTTAGAATATTAGAACATAGAATAACAGAGTTGGAAGGAACGTTGGAGGTCATCTAGTCCAACCCCCTCCTGTCGCGCAGGAGAGTCTATTCCATTTCAGACAAATGGCTGTCCAGTCTCTTCTTGAAAGCCTCCACAACTTCTGAAGGCAAGCCATTCCACTGAGTCTACTGTAACTTTGTAAGGTATCGCTTCTATTAGATTCCTTTTGTCTATTAATGGGAGGAGTAAACGTTTCCTAAGGAATGAACACTAATATATAGTAAAAAGATTTTCCTACAATTAAGCTACTCAGTCAAATGAAGTGGAAATAAAACTAAAGCATCAGTAATTTCAAATGATCTAAGTGAGAAACATGCAAACCATCAAGCCTCCAGATACGCATTTTTCATTAAGATACAGATATAATAAATACCTTCTAAAATACATCTACTTTAAAAAAAAAGAAGAGTTACCAATTTGGTAATTCATTCTGGACAGACATAACACAGTTATCTTTTGGCAATGTGCCTAAGAGCTTATATGACTGATGAATGATATTGCCAATGGAATATTTTAATATGAAGCTACCCCTCATAACCTGTTCATATGATCCATCAAAAAAGACTAGCTGCTTTTAAAATTACATGCCTTCCAACCAGTATTTCTTGTTTAAACATGCTGTCTACTTGAGAAGAATTACTTGGGTGAACAAGCAATGATTGCTAAAAATTATCGTGAGTAGTCTCACCATTCAATCTGGCCAAATTGTAGCTCAAACTTCCTTCTGGTATTGTATTCCTTTTTAGCAAGCTCAGTTAGTCTGCTCCTGCTATTTTAATTTTGGTTTGGGTTTTTTGTTTTGTTTTTTGAGAGAGAGAAAATAAGCCCATGGGCCTTGCTTCTTGATGTGCACTCACTTTTAGATACTTTTGAATTACCGGTAATCCCGTGGGAAGTTCTCAAGCAGAGCCCCTAAAAGGAATTCATTCCACATGACTTATGTAACAAAACTTTAGGTTTGATGAACACTGAAAAGAGCTAACAAACAAACAATGCACCTTACAATGGTCTTAAGTCAAATTAGAATTGTCAACATTTCATTCTAACCACTAAGAATTCATACAGTTGCTTGCCCTATAAGATATTGGATATAAATATGAAGTTGCTTTTTCTTTGGTCTATTTAACTCAGCATTGCTTACACTAATTGGTAGTGAGTCTATAGTCCTTCAGGGCCCCGTTACATTCAAAATAATGGAGGTCAGGCTTTGGAAATTTTATCTATATCCACACATTTCGCTCCTCAAAACATGACACTAAGAATAGTAAAGACGTATTTTTCCTCTTTTAAAAGGGCATTCTTTGTAAAGTGAGGATAGAATAAACCAGTTCATGCTGCCCTCTTGTGCTAAAAGAAGACATAACTATTCAAGTTACAACTAATGCAGCTGTTGTAATAGTCTTTTCTTACTGTACTGTTTTTTCAAAGGCCAGGTCAACTTGGTAAATTCTTACTAGCAGTTTGCCAAGAGGCACTTTGCCAAGATTAAGAATGGGTGGTGCACACTAAGCTTTTGAAGACGTTTCACTTCTCATCCAAGAAGCTTCTTCAGCTCTGACAGGATAGTGGGGAATAGAAGGATTTATATTCCTTGCAGACAGCTG
>JANHFT010003057.1:94958-107660 GCA_032467955.1 Pseudoxenodon macrops | reverse complement strand
CCCCTCCTCCTCCCCCCTCCCTCCTTGGGGGGGGAGAAGAAACCTTTTTCTTGGACTTTCGGCTTTTGAGCCGTAGCATCCCACCCACCCCACCCCCTCCTTCCTCTTCCTTTCCTTCTTCTATCTCCCTTTCCCTTTTCTTTCTTTCCCCCTTTATTCCACCTCCTTCCCCCCCTCTTTCCCCTTTCTTTACTACCTTTATTTTCTATTTCTATTTCATGCCATGATAATCTTAATAAAAATAATAGTAAAAAGGAGCCTTTTGTTTCAGGAGCGCTTCTTCTTCCACAGCCGAAATATGCAAATTCCTGGGGGGTAAAAAGCTCACCACAATTCCACTCTCCACCTGCACTTTTATTCTGGCAAATTTTCTTCCTGACCCACAGAGCCTCGGATTCCTCTTCTGGGGTTGGAAGCACCTGGCTGGGGACGGGCACACATGGAGACACAGACACACAAGTACTGGGGGGAGGATCCGGCTGGGCTAGGAGGGATCCCTGCAGATCCTCTCAGCCTCTTCCTAATTCAGCTTCCCTTCGGACTTCATCTGTGAAATGAGACACACGTGTGTGTGTGTGGGGGGGGGTGTTACTTCCAGCCCCAGAGGAAATGGTTGGCATTTCCGCATCATAACCAACCACAAGCCTCTACTCGGACTGCTGGCAGGGGACAAGCAAACTCCCCACTTCCTGTCTCCACGCCTGACCAGATGGTCGATATTCCTTGTGGGATACGACTACGAAGTCATCCACAGGCCAGGAAGCAGCATCAGCCATGCCGACGCCCTCAGCCGCTGCCCAACGCCCGACCACATAATTGATCCCGCACCGGTATCCCACATGCTCCCGGTGGATGTCGAGCCATCCAGCCCGGTCACATCATGAGACATTGCCGAACACACGAAGAGGGACAAGGTGCTCAGGAAAGTAATGAACTGGGTATTGGGGGGGTGGCCTCAAGAGGCGGAGGGAGAGGAATTTAAAGCGTTCTCCACCAAAAGAACGGACCTCTCCATACTTAAGGGCTGTTTGCTGTGGGGGGAGAGGGTCGTGATTCCGCAATCACTGCGCCGGAAGGTGAGTGATACCCTACATGCGGGACACCCGGGGATCGTCCGAATGAAAGCCCTGTCCAGAAGTTATTTATGGTGGCCGCAATTGGACAAGGACATTACCAAGTGGGTCACCACATGTGAACCGTGCCAGGAATCACGGCCAGCCCCGCCCCGATCGCCGCCTCTTCAGTGGGAGATCCCATGGGCCCCGTGGTCGAGACTCCATGTGGACTTCGCGGGCCCGGTGGGAGGTCTTTCGTTTTAATCACCGTGGACACCAACTCGAAGTGACTGGAAGTGATTCCCATGGCCTCCACCACTGCGGGAGCCACCATCCAAGTGCTGCAGGGCCTGTTTGCAACCCACGGACTACCAGACGTCCTGGTATCCAATAACGGGCCGCAGCTGACGGCCAAGGAAATGGAGGAGTTCCTGCCGGGCCTAGGCATCCGGCACATGTTGATTGCTCCCTACAGCCCCCAAAGCAACGGCCGGGCTGAACGGATGGTGAGGCTCACCAAGGAGGCACTCACATGGATGGGCCCGAGAGTACGGCAGGAACGGCTCAACCAATTCCTCCTGTCACAGCACACACACCATGCGCAGCCATGGGACGGAGTCCGGCGGAGATGCTGATGGGCCGCAAGCTGAGGTCGCCCCTGGATCGCCTGCACCCAAGTTACCAGATGGAGACGCCACCGGAATCCTGGAAGGTAACCAGGGCCCTGGTGGAGGGAGACCTTGTATATGCACTGAACCACGTGGAGGAGCCAAGGTGGGTGAGGGCCACCATCATCACCATCACGCATCCAAAATCGTATGAGGTGAGGCTGGAGGACGATTGCGTGTGGCGCTGGCACATCGACCAGTTGCGGAGCCAAACCGCGTCCACAGGCCTCTGCCAGGAAGGCTCCACAAGAGACCAGGACAGGCCGATCCCTGACCGTGATGACTACGACACTCCGTTGGCACTGCATGGGACATGGCCTATCCGGGAGGCTGCCCCCGACGTCCACCCAGCCGCAGGGACCAGCAAGCAACTCCCGATCATTGCAGCACCTGAACCTGTGGGCATGGCACCAGCCGAGGCACCGCGGAGGTCGAGCAGGACGACCCAGTGGCCAACATACCTACAGGACTACGTAGTGCACATTGGCTAGAGACTGTAGCATGAACTATGGGGGGAGGGGTGTTGTGTCCCCCCATTACCTCATTTGCATGAACCGCCGCTGGTTGGTTAAACTAGCGGCGGGAAAAATAAAGCACTGTCAGTGGCCAGCAGGTGACCAGGGAATCCCATAAAAGCGGGTTCCCTGCAGCCTGTCGGCATTCCGGATATTGCCTCCACCAGGAGCCATTAAAGGTAGCTGACTGTTCACAATGCCTCGTGTCTTCCTTACTCGTGCGATCTAACAGATGCTTTGTTTACAAAGCCAGGTCTCCTCACATGGAGAGGGAATGGGCCTCCCTTTGACTGATGTACTTTGCCCTCCCACACCCAACATGAGCAACCTGGACAAGGAGAGTGAGCACAGCAGCAGCAGCCTTGAGGAGGAGGTAAGCATGACCCCTCAGGGAAGTGAGATTGGGCTGGGCTGTGGGGTCCCAATGCTGTTGGGCTGGGTGCTTGCCCTCCACTGCCCAGAGCTCCAGCCAGCCCACACTGCTGTCCGGGGTCGTCCATGTGGCCTGAGAGCAATGGCAAGCCACCTCTGGTGGACTAAGCTTTGGCTCTCACCCTGGTCTTGCTTTCCTCCATTGAAAAACTCTGGATCCCCATCCCAGTCTTGCCACAGGAGGCAGAGGATGCTGCTAAATGTGGAAGCGTGGAGGAAAAGGTTTGCAAGAAGCAGTTTCCTCCAAGTCCAACTTTTGCCTTGCTAGATCTCTGGAGAGGAAGAGGGGGTGGCAGGGGAGCTGTGTCGGGGAAGGCTGCCTCCAACAAGTCAGCATCCTTACTATGCACGATTGGAAACAGGGATTCCCCTTTGAGAAGGGCCAGCCTTCAGCCATTGCTCCCCTGCCTTCTCCATGCTTCCACAAACAGCTGCCTCATCCTCCACCTCCTGCTTTGCTGGGAGGGGGCACCAGACAGGAAAATGCCAATGATCTCTGGGTTTGGGAGAAGAATGTCTCCTTTGGTATGCTGTGCATGTGCACACACACACACACACACACACACACCATTCCAAGCATTTCCACCGTTTTTATCCACATCTGAGCTTTCAAACTTCCAATCATGCCTAGCCTTGGGGAGAAAGTCCTCTCCTTCCTCTGTAGATAAAAGTCCCCAAACTTAGAATGCAGTGTTTGTGTGTGTGTATGTGTGTGCGAGTGTGCATGTTTGGGGAAGCGAGGAGCTTGTGGGACACCTAATTGTCCCTATGTTGAGTTAGCCAGTGCGACTTTTCTGTACTGACCCAGCCGTCCCGAGTCAGCCGCACCCAGTGAGTGGTGTCGAGCCAGCCACGCCCAGCCAGCCATGCCCACCTAGTCACAGCAACCCAGCTGTGACCATCCAGCCACACTTACCCAACCATGACCATCTGGTCTCTGTGAGTTGTCATAGCTTTACATGCAACTGACCCTTTGAGGGTCATAATGCTGATACGGCCCTCAATGAAATTGAGTTTGACACTCCTGATGTACATTTAAAGTGACAACAAAGTTATTCTAAGTCTAGGCTGTAATTACTAAGGGAGATTTTGTATGAGATTCTGATTCTACATTGTAAATGCAGATAATTTAATTAAAGCATGAAACTACAGAAACCAAAACATTTGATTTGCCGTAAAGCAGAAGTATGTTGCAATGCCAGAAATACATTGCAAGAGGGCACCAGCCAAGCAGGTACTGTAGCTGTGGATAAGCCAGAATGAAAAGCAGACTAAACAGACTAAACTTGCTACTGTAGGCAATGTTTCTGGAGAAAACTTACTCAGTCTCATGTATGTAATGGCCAATTAAATGTCAGAAGAGAAAATACCAGTAGTTTTTATTTATGGTCAGAATAGAAAATAAATATTTTTAAGGTCCATTCAAGGTCATGAGAGAATAACCCTTTTTACAGCATAAATAGAAGAGCAATTTCATGATAGTCATTCAAGCACTGAAGGGTGTTCAGCTATGTAGGCAGAATAATATATGAAAAAGTTTAATGTTTTAATCAGCAGTGAAATCTACTTACCTTCCCTACCAGTTTGGAAGCTCACGATTCAAGTGTGTATACTTGCTTCACTCACACACGTGCCCGCGTCACATGCACTTTTTTAGCCACTACGCATGTGCAGAAGGCTTTGTGCATGTGCAGAGGGTAAAAAAAAATCAGAAATTGTGACATTCAGTCGGGTGGGCGGAGCCTCACACAATGGCCGGCACTGGTTCTCTGAACCACCAGCAGCCGCTGCTACCTGTTCACCTGAACCGGACCGAATAGGCAGCATTCTACCACTGGTTCTAATATTCATGTAAATGAAGATTATTTCAAATGATTTAAAGCGATGGGCATGATGTTGCTCGGGTAGTGAACATAGAATAATAGAATTGGAAGGGACCTCAGAGGTCTTTTTCTCAGATTCTCAGATTAACAGAGTTGGAAGGGATCTTGTAGGTTTTCTAGTTCAACCCACTGCTTGAGCAGGAAACCTTATACCATTTCAGACAAATGGTTGTCCAGTCTATTTTGGAAAGCCTCCAGTGATGGATGTTAACCTATGAAATATAAAGAATTGGGACCAATTTACTCCTTGAAGGGGAGTTTAAAGACTAAATAAATATTTCTTGGACTGTTGGATGAAAATTAACTTTCTTTAAAAAATAAAATAAGACATTTAAAAAGGAGAAATGAGAGGAATTGTCCAGGAGATGGATCTACTCTTTCAAAATACAAAAGACATCATGGACAAAGGATTTAAGGACATTGTGGAAAAAATGGAAAATATTATACAAGGGATGATGGTTACAGACCAAGATGTCCAGGAAAGGGAGAAGCCAAAAGAAGAAAGGAAAAAGGAAGAGGACAGAGAGGAGATTACAATGAAAATAACAGTGATTGATTAATTAAACCAGGGGGAAAACATACAAAGAGAGTTGGAAGATATGCTTGAAGCGGAGGCAAGGACCTCAGTAGAAATTTTAGAAAATAGACAGTGGATGAGAGTAGAGGTGGAAGGAACACTTAGATTGGACTTCCAAGAAATAAACATAGATGGAGACTTAAGAGAGGAATGGGGGAGGCAAGTAAAAAAAAACAGTGTAGCAATTGAAGTACTGAAGCAGGCAAGAGACGATGGGTAGATTATTATTTTTTCTTCTTTATTGCTGTTTTGACTCGTTTTTCCGCTTTCCTCTCCTTCCCTTAAAATATAGCAATTAAAGTATAAAGCAGGCAAGAGATGATGGATGGATGATTCAACTTTTTTATCGCTGTTTTGAGTTGTCTTTTTCTCATTTTCCTTCTCTACTTTCTTTATTTTATTTTCTCTTTTTTTAAGGCAGGTGACATGATTAGAAGCAAGACAGGAAAGAAAGAAAAAGCCTTTTAATATAGGGTGACATGATTAATAGCCAGAGTAAGTGATAGAAATAAAGGGAATATTAATGTATATATTTTTATTTGATAAAATGAAAGTAACAATGAGAAATAGGTGGAATACTTATATAATGATAGATTGTAATCTAATATGGATGTGTATTGTTATTAGAAATACACAAGTTGATTGAATGTAATAATAATATTTAACCTGATTAGTTTTATTTGCATTGGAATGCATGGTGCCCAGGTGCCACACTGTTCACACATTGATTTGACATTTTTATAAAAATTAAAAAAATAAAAACTTAAAAAGCATTGGTTTAATCCACCAAGTAGAAGGTTTTTCATTAATAGATTCATACCTACAGAGCTATGAGGGCAGCAGTTTAAACTCCCCTGTCCAAGAGTGGTAATCCCAATCAAAATTAGATATTTTGCTACTGAAAAGAAAACACAAAAGCTACATTCCTGAGTATTGAACATCTTATGAAGTTTAACTTTCAATACAAAAGTTCTGCAGAAAGGAAAACCTGCCTTTGTCTGCCCTCCTTTGGGACCCTCTGTCATCATCAGCATGTTTGAACAATCCCAAACCCATAAATGATAAATTCATGATACTGCAAACTGGGTTGACTATCTTCAAGTGCCTTCCAAAGTCTCTGTGGCTGCTGCTGCATTCAAAAATGCTATTCACTTTTTTAAAAATTCAGGTTTACTGCATATCTTAGTGGTAGACACACACACACATGAAAAAATTATGAATAGAATAGAATAGAATTCTTTATTGGCCAAGTGTGATTGGACACACAAGGAATTTGTCTTTGGTGCATGTGCTCTCAGTGTACATAGTATACATATGTGCACTAACGTGCCTATCGTCCCTGTATTGTATTTTTTTCTTTTATTCATGTTCTTGTTTTTGTTTGACAAATTCTAATAAATAAAATAAATAAGTCCATTATATTCTTTCTAATTGTACTTCAACAATTGTCATGTATTGCAGTGATATCTGGCGGCAAATGGCAGTTTTGGAAGTGGAAACATGAGATGGAAAACAATGGAAGGAAGCGAGGAAGGAAGAAGGAGACGTGAAGAAGGTAGTATAAAAGAATCTATCACTTCTATAACAAAGAAGTGGTATCACATTGGTATCCGCAGGCAATGTAGTAGTTTTCCAGGAGTTCCATAAATACTATTGAATTTTAAACCATCAAAACAGTTTTTTGATTCCTGAATGGGAGCTACCTGGATAACTGCCACACCTGCAGGAGATGAAGGATGGGGTAGATGCCAGCACGTATTTTCTCGGACAATGAGCTCTTTTAATATGAGTTATCTCATTGCTAGGCAGTAGCACAGAGGGCTTCAAACCATTTTCTGATACATAGAAGAAAATGATGATATAGGAAATGCTACCTATATTGCAAATATTAACTAGAAAAAATATATTACATTCATAATAGACATATCTAAATAAAGAATTTTAATTAAACGGCAGTACATCGTTTGGACTATCGTACTGGATAAACAATATAATGTATGAACAATTTCAACATGGGAGCAGCTGCAGTGAAAGCACAGAAACACTTGGGGGCAGCAAAGAATCATGAAAGCATCACATTACCCTTCAAAATTGACTTGAGGAAGAACTCTCTGAATATTGAAGAAAATGTCCACAAAAACTCTTTATATTAGGAAAAACAGCTTTTAAAATTTATATTGACAGGGGGGGGGGGGGAAGAGCTTGACAGAACCCAGAAAAACCGGGTTGTTAAAATCCAGACAAGTACTGGATTACAGCAGAAATATGCAGAAAATTCACTGCATATTTTTGCAGGCATGATCGGGTAGCACATTACCTTCAGCTTTCTATCAACACTTTGCCTTTGAATATGCTGGTATCAACCTCTCATCGTTTTGTTGAGTTTTTCAGGAGCAAAGATTTGCTTTGAAAATTTGTGAGCCAACTCGGGTTTTTTTTTTAATTTTGGTTCCTTCTTTTATCAGCCTAAAGGTTCTATGCACTCAGTTTTACATGACACGAAAACTTTTAAAAGTCACAAATCCAATATTGTACTAGTGATGATTGTCTGATGATCTGGCACTTAGGAGCCAGAGCGTAATATAAAGTATTTTCCTCTGCAATTTTTGGCTTCTATTGCATGTCCTCAAATTAAAACAACCAACAAAATATTTTCTAAATCCTTAATCTTCGATATCCTGTCCTCATTTCACTTTTGTTCACTTTCAAAAACACTGCCTTCACATTTCCAAGGCTGGATTCCCCCATGTTAATTTAGAATGATCATTAAGGACTAAACTGGTAGTCATTCATCTGTAGTCGCTAAGATAGAAATATGGCACATATTATACTTAATCAAAGTATTTGGACTTACACCTGATATTTTATGAAGGGTCTCTAATGATAATTTCAAAATGGCCTGTGAGCAGTGGTGAAATCCTACTGGTTTGCCCTGGTTTTGGGCGAACCGGTAGCGGACATGGCAGCCGATTAAGAGAACCGGTAGTGCTGGCAGCATGAGGCTCCGCCCACTCGACCGAACACTGTAACTTCCGTTTTTTTTTACCCTTTGCACATGCACAAAGCCTCTGCGTAGGCAGCGCATGGACTTCTGAACCGGTAGAGAAGGTAAGTAGATTTCACCACTGCCTGTGAGGCTAAGTTTCCAACTAATGAACTTGTCATTCCTTAACTTGAGAGAGGAGACATGACTTATGGCATACATATAAATCTTCAAAATTAAATCCTCTTTGATAGTTGAAGTTTTCTAAGTGAAAAATGAGAAGAATTTGTCAAAGATATCATCAGGACAGTATACAGGTATTAAATTCTAAACGTATGTTTAAAAAATATAGAGAATAATGTTTATGTGGGATATAAAATGTGGAAAACAAACTTTTCTAGGTTTCAATTAACTTGGACCACAATTCTGGCTTCAGGTTTGCATTTTCTTCTCTCTTTTCTTTCTTAAATCATTTGCTTCAAAGGTCTCTAAAATATAAAATGACCTGTGCAACAAGATTCACAAGAAATATTTATTTATTCATTTTTCAAATTGATATAACCGCTCATCTCATGAAACAGTGACTCTGGGCGGTGTACAAGAAGTGTGTTGAATGTGTTATATATTATATTGGATATACTCTATTATAATATTCAGTTTTTGCATTTAAAATAATAGATATACTCTTAAGATAGTCTTCTACTGGTGTTACTGAAATGGTTTGGATATGCAATCTGTTGTGGTCTAAAGCAGATCTCAGAGCTCTTTCTTTATATCAGAAAATTTGCATATTTGTTGATGACAAATATTCAAATACTACGCTTAACCCTTGACGTCAACAAGAAGCCAATCAACCAAAAAGGGATCTTTATGTGCACGTAACACACATGACCCTTGATTGTGTAGGCTTCTAATTCTGGAACATTTTCCTTATAGAGGAATGCTCCCCACTAAAGGCAACTGGCGGCTGAGTGATATCACTGTGCCACTCTATAGAGGGGACAGAGCATTCCAAAGGTCAGTTTTATATGCAAACATGTACATTAGTGCATGTGTCATTAGTGGTACCATCTTCAACACCAGGCAGCAATTAGATAGTTACTCAAAAATATTTTTTTGAGACAGGTTAAATTGTACACATTTAACATAAAATGCAAAAGCAAATTCAGAAAGCATATTTACTTAGCAATGGGAAAAGCATTTGGGCATATTTAGTCATTTGATCCTCTGCAGCCGTCCATGGGATGGGGAAGAAGGGGGGGGGAAGTATCTTCCAAATATACAAAACTCCAACATCCAGAATTCCCAACAAAAATAGACAAAGCTATAAAACTACCTAGAACACATTAATGCACTTCTAAATCTGCTTTATTTATCTTCTTAAAAGCATTTTAATAAGCAAGCACAGAATCTATCACCTGACTTGAGTAGGAGAAATCTGACTTTATCTACAGGTAGTCCTCACTTAGTCCTACTGTAGTAATTGGGACTAGGAACTCCACTGCTAAGCAACATGGTTGTAAAGCATGACATCGCGTTGCCATGCAAACTTACAACAGCAGTTCCAGCAGTCCCAGTTGCCATCGGTAGGCAAATCCTATGTAGTTGCAGCATCCAACAGTTACATAAGTGCCATTAGTGTGACCTCCTGAAAGCTTCCCCACTGACTTTGCTTGTCAAAAGTTGGCATGGAAGGTTGCAAATGGTGGTCGTGTGACTGTGGGATGCTGTGACCATCACAACTGCGACCATCATAATTGCAAATGCCCATCTTTGAATCGTGTGATGGTGGACGCTGCAATGGCTGCAACTATGAAGACCAGTCATATGTTTCCCTTATTTCAATGGCATTATAACTTTAAATGGTTGTTGAATGAGTGGTTGATAAACAAGAATTATTTGCATTGAGGTTACATACTGTACCAATCTATAGTCTGCAACTTCTCCTCCGACTGAAGCAGGGGTGGGCTCTAACTTACCTCACCGCTGGTTTGTGGGTGCGCGCATGCGCAGTAGAAACCCCCCCCAAAAAAGGCCGATAACAAGATGGCGATGCATGCGCAGTGCCGCCCCCCCAAAAAAAAGGCCGATAACAAGATGGCGATGCATGCGCAGTGCCGGAAACTTGGCTTCTGCGCATGCACAGAAGAAGAAAAACCTCGAAAAAAATTCAAAAAGAAAATGGTGGCATCCACGGACCAGAACCGGCTCTGTGACGTCACCAGCGGCTTACTGCCTACTCTATAGAACCATTCCGAACCGGTAGGAACCCACCTCTGGAATGAACCAAAGGTCTGATAGAACCTTGGAGAATGATTCAATTTTACAAGAAAACTAAAGCAAGCTCCTATGAGAAAGAGAGTTTTGACTAAATAACCGAGGAAGCCTGCAGTCTTTATGGGAGTTATATACTGAATGCAGAATATATATTCTGAATCCTGCTAGGATACCCGTGATCCAATTTTTGGGACCCTGGTACAGGCCTGAGAGTTTAAGGGCAAACACTCAGCTCATACACATGCCCACCCTTTCCTTTGATCATGAACCTCAATCCCATACAGATGTGTGTGTGTCTGTGTGTGTAACCATGATATTATTATTAAGTCAAGAAACAAGGTCTACTATAGCTTACTGATTTTCCATTTCTTATTGCCATGGAACCGATGAACAAAAGTAGTTAGAAAGGCAAGGATAGCGGAAACTTGAGATCTGATAAATGAATGAAAGCTGCTTACAACAATGATACCCCCAAGACAGAAACAGTAGTTAGTATTTGGGGGAGGGTCAATAGTTAATGGATGTAACGGGAATGAAGGAATGGCATCACCAAAGGGACTATGGAAAGGTTTTCAACTCACTGCTTCATTAGGGCAACTGAATTTTGTTTCAGACATGAAGCCTAGCCAGGATATCTTGTTTCCTGATGAAAAATCTAACAAATATTCTATCGCATTTGGTTTGTGGATTACTGCACAATGTCAGTGGCACAAGCGTTCAGAGTTACCTAGTCCTGTTCTAAATAAATATTTAGACTGTCAGTCAGTACAGCAGTAACAGATCAAGGAAGTAATCCCATTTTATTAATCTGGGTATGATTTATTTTAAAAAAAATATTTCACCCTGAGAAATCTGTGCTTGAAGCCCAAAATATCCTCGTCTCATAACTGTTACGGTAAATTTCCTAGTAACGAATTGGAAAGAAACCAAGAATTGGTAAAAGAAATTTCCGATAAGCATTGAGCCATGAAGTTATGAAGCTTATCCTTCTCACAACTTTGAGGTAATTCTGTGTGGTATTACTCCTGAGAGACTATTTTTTTCTAATTCTCAAATCAAAGCACTATATGCATCATAAAGGTTGCTCTTTTACAAAATGTTTCCAGAAGCATGACTCTGAGCGGTATTAAAGTTCAGATCAGGTTTCCAGAGCATTTATTTATTAATGACACTCTCTTTAACCTATTTTGCTCAGGGCAGAATTCTTGTCTTCCCTGTATCTCAGCTCATTTAAGAATCAATGAATGCTTAATTAAGATGAAGTATTGCCCTGTCTCCTGCCCCTCCTACAAAAGAATTACATTTGTTCAAGGAAAAGAATAATCTCCTCTAACATTTGAATCCAGATGCAGTTGCTGAAAGAATAGATGTGCCTACTGCTATTAATTAAGAACTACAATTCCTATAGAGGTGATACTGTAACTTGCCTGTATAGTTGCCATCATTTGGTCTACCTGGCAGTGAAGAATTATTGGTCTATAAGATCATTATAAAATTACAGATTTCACATAAAAGCTCTGCTCACACAATCTTACACTTGGTTTGAAAGCTGTTTTCTCCCCAACCTGTTCACCCCAGGTTTTACATATATCTCTGAAGTTTTAAGATAGTCTTTTATACTACCTTGGACTTCAGAAATAGAATTGATAATTCAATTCTTTTCAATTCAAAAGATAATAGGATGGCCGATGTCAAAACACTAAAGAAATCTTGTGAATATACACATGCATACGCATGCAAAGATAACATAGGAAATTCGGCAAAAGCTTTTTATTTGCCCTTGAGAATTATCTCACTATCTTCCAAAGAAATTAGCATTATCAAAAATAAATAAGGAATTTAAGATGATATTTGACAAATATCTTTTTTTAAGTGGATTTTTCCCATTCTCCTGCATTTACAAAATAATACTGAAAACTCTGTGTGTGTGTGTGTGTGTGTGTGTGTGTGTGTGTGTATGTATGTATGTATATATATGTATCACAGGTGAGATGCAGCTGGTTCTCACCAGTTCACTCGAACCATGATTAATTGCTTAGGCAGTTCAGAGAACCGGTTAAAAATAAAGTGCAAGACGGGTTTTTTCTCTCTCCCCCCTTCAGTAAATAGCTCCACTTAACAGTTGCAGCTGGAATGCTGATACATGCTGACTCAAGTCAATAAACAACAGAAACTAACAAGATTAGGGCAGGGAAACCCATCAATCATCCATCTAGGGATGGGATTAACCTCTTCCTTTCAGGAAGAAGGACAAGATTACAAACATTTTCATTATAAAGAGTATTAAGTAACACTTTTGTGATCAGCTGATA
>JANHFT010003057.1:63313-74829 GCA_032467955.1 Pseudoxenodon macrops | reverse complement strand
AGTTAGAACAATTAATCAGTGGAATAACCTGCCTCCAGAAGTTGTGAATGCTCCAACACTGGAAGTTTTTAAGAAGATGTTGGATAACCATTTGTCTGATGGTTATCCATCAGACAAATGGTTTGGTGTAGGGTTTCCTGCCTAAGCAGGGGGTTAGACTAGAAGACCTCCAAGGTCCCTTCCAACTATGTTATTATATTATATTATATCTGCTTTCCAGACTGATGCCTTAAGCACTGCACCAAACTGGCTCTTACATAATTAATAGATTAATATAATAATCTAATCTTGGTTGTTTGCAACCAATATAATTACCATTATATTGGTTGCAAACAAACACCCTCAACAACCTCTCTTCACCAGGCTGCTTTCCACCACCTATAGCACATCCTGCCCTATAATTCCCTGGGGAAATCAATAATGCTTAATTAGAAGTATTCTTTAAGCAAATACTACCAAACCCACATATATCAAGAATATGTTTGTGTGTATAGATAGTTTAATTTTTAAAAGAACCACTTTTAGGTCCTTTGCAATCAGGTAAAGGATTTCTATATAGAAAATACTCATTTCTGGTATAGTTACCATAAAATCATGCAATCCAACCTGCATTTGAACACATAAGGATAATTTAAATATATGCTAATTAATATAGTATCAATAAGACCACTAGGTATGGGCTGCAAAAGTATGGATGACCAATAGACGGCAGCTAAGAAATATACTATATAAAACCAGCTCTTTCTACATTCAGTGCTAGTATCTATAAAAAGAAAGCTTATATTGGTATAACAGATATACTCTAAATTCCATGCAAACCAGGAATCTGATAATGCACAATGGAGTTTTAATTCATATAACATACAGCTTCTCTTCTGAAGATACCACTAGAAGATAATTAGTAGAAGGGTCGACCCCTACCTATTCATGAGATCTTAAAGAATAATGGGACACACTTTGAATCTAATGTCCCTGGTCTCGTCAAGCCAAGCCAGGAGCCCTGACAGGGGTTTCTACCTTTTTTTTAATGAGACCATGAATCCCCCTTTACTCCTTAGAGAGCCTTATGAGAGCCTTATGAGGCTTGGGACTCTCCAGCCCTTATTTCCACCAAATCTCTATGTCTAATTCAGCAGGCTTAATGGAATGACTTTTTTTTCCATACTATTCAAACAACAACAAATATCAAGGTGCATAAATAATGGTAATCCAGCTTCCCAGCCAGCTCTGCTCCATGTCCATGGACTTTCATACCCAAGAACACTGTCACCACATGACTTCAGAGATGTAGCACTGTAGAGAAGGTGCACATTTGAATGCACTTCAGTTAGCATATCAGCTAACAGTGGTTGTGTGTTGAAATTGGAAAGAACCACACCTACATTCATGATCAACCCATAAAGCATTAAGTATGCTTAGAACGTGTAGCTTCAACATCCTGTTCTTCCATTCTAAGTTACAGCTAGGTTTTGAGATAAGAAACTGCTTATCTAAAAAGCATATATTCTACCTACCTATTATAGTCACTTTGGCAAGAGAACAAAGACATCTGAAGCTCACTAACTTGCTGCAGCCTTATCAGCTCTGGCAAGACAACAGTCAAGAAATTGTAAATAAAAATATACTTGCCAAAATGTGGTTCTTTTGCCAGAAATTTTAGGTCAAAGCAAGCACGCTGCAGTAACATAAAACCATTTTTACATTTATTTCCAACATTATGGAAAAGAAAGGCCATCACTTTCTTTTCCAAACATGTAGAACAGCCTCTGGCAGAGGAAAACTAATGTCTTTCATATTAATGAAAATTATTTCTATTCATCAGAAAGAATATAATATCTAAAGCACTAAAAAAATATAGATGTATCCAGCTGCTACTTACAAGCACCTTGTGATAAATGGCATCTAAGAAGAGTCCCTTTATAGCATTCACTTATTTAGAGTAGCTGCACAAGGAATGTTTCCACTTTTGTGGCTTTTCATAGAAGAAAATCATCATCATCTGATTATAAAGCTAGACACGACCGAGTTGCTAAATTACCGTAATCCACTGGTCATTATGTAAAAAATACGACTTACCTGTATCCAAAAAGTCATGGGAACATAAAGTGGAAAAAATTATCGAAAATGAGAAGGTGAAGATTTTGTGGGACTTTCGAATACAGATGGATCATCATTTGGAACACAACATGCCAGATATCACAGTTGTCGAAAACCAAAACGTACAATTTATTGACATTGTGGTACCAGGAGATTCCAGAGTCAAAGAAAAAGAATTGGAAAAAAAATCACGAAATATTGCGACCTGGCCATCGAAACTACGCGATTATGGATGAAACATGTAACAGTGATACCCATTGTCATCGGAGCACTTGGTACCATTTCTAAGAATTTTATAAGATTTATCAACAGTGGAACTGCAAAAAACTGCGCTACTTGGAACATCGTACATCTTAAGAAGGTACTTGGTTGATACCTAGGACACTGGCAGCAACCTGTATCAACAATTAGCACCAGTCAATAGTATTTATGATGCATTTTTAAATGTTCAGTTGACTGAGTTTCATGTTTAATGAATAAGGTATATAATAATAATTTTTCAAAATCCTTTAGAGACTGGAAAGCATTCCAGAATTACCTCTATAACACTGGCATCATATTATATGAATATACTTTTAAAAATCACATGTATTTTCAACAGCAATAGCTCTTAGACTTATATACCGCTTCACTGTGTTTTACAGCATTCTCTAAGCAGTTTACAGAGTAAGCATATTGCCCCCAAGAATCTGGGTCTTCATTTTACCCACCTCAGAAGGCTAGAAGGCTGAGTCAACCTTGAGCCAGTGAGAATCGAACTGCTGGCAGTCAGCATAATTAGCCTGCAATACCACATTTTACCACTGTGCCACCATGGTTCATATTGCATGTAAAAGTCATTTTCTTCCTAACCTGATGGGGCAACATATTAATATAGGAACATATTATGTCTCCTTTCCACATTGTGGCATAGCAGGTGGCAATATTTAGTTGACCTTGGCTGATGTCAAAAGAACGGACACGTTCACATTTGAACGTAGGATATCTTGGACTATGGGCTAGACTTGGAAATCTAAAATCACGAAAGCAATGGCTAATTGCTTCCATATTAAGCTGAGGGGACCCATTACTTTTACCTTATTTTACATTATTTTTTCTACATTTATTTAAAGTAGCTAAATGCATCATCAGCATTATTAAATTATCAACTGGAGAATGAGGCTTCCTTCTCTCCAGCATTGCTTGCTAATTGACTGTAATAATGTTTTAGTGTTAATTCTCTGTAACATGCATGCCGAAGGCATGAGATACTCTAGTTATGTTACTTAAGAGGACCTCTGGGTTATGAATTCAAAATAACAGCTTCAATGACTAGAACCAATATTAAAGAACTGGACTTAAAACAAAGATGTAATTGACTTCAGGAATAAGATTGAGGCAATAGTTTAAATGTAATGGAAATAACCTGAACACCTCATTTGTCACCACACAGACAGATGTGCAAGTACATTCATTTCTGCTACTGCTGTACTTTATTTGTTTGCTTCGTTAGAGGAAAACAAGCCAGCCACCATAGATAGTATCTATAAAGCAGGGTTGAAATCCAGCAGGTTCTGACAGGTTCTGGAGAACCGATAGCGGAAATTTTGAGCAGTTCAGAGAACCGGTAGTGGAAATTTTGAGTAGTTCGGAGAACCGGCAAATACCACCTCTGGCTGGCTCCAGAGTGGAGTGGGAATGGAGGTTTTGCAATATCCTTCCCCCAGGAGTGGGGAGGGAGTAGGGATTTTGCAGTATCCTTCCCCTGCCACGCCCACCAAGCCACAACACATCCATCGCGCCACACCCACAGAACCAATAGTAAAAAAAATTGGATTTCACCACTGTTATAAAGACACTTCTCTGGGAATGAGGTATTCAAGTACTTACTTACAAAAAGCTTACAGGAGCAAACTACACAAAAGTAAGTAAGAGATGCTTCTCTTTCAGTGAGAGGCTCAGTTAAAACCAATGGTTGTAGAAACTTTACAAAAGTAAAATATAATCCTTCATGGCTGTATGTCTGCTTACTAATGCTAGAAAAGAAACATAATTCTGAGCAATAATTTTCCTCCATTTCTTTTAAACACCAATGGCATTCCAAGAATTTGAAATCCAATACTCTTTTAAACATAATATGATGTGAAATAATGACTTCACTCGGCAAGCAATTTTAGTCCTTAACTTACAACCACAATTGAGCCCAAAATTTATGTTGCTAAGTGAAACATTTGTTAAGAGAATTTTGCCCCATTTTATTACCTTTCTTGCTGCAGGTGTTAAGTGAATCACTGCATTTGGTAAGATAGTAACATGGTTGTTAAGTGAATCTGGCTTCCCCATTGACTTTGCTTATCAGAAGGTCGCAAAACAGAATCACACAATCCTGGGACACTGCAGCCATCATAAATATGAGTCAGTTGCCAAGCATCTGAATTTTTATCATGGGACTAAGGAGATGCTGCAATGGTTGTAAGAGTGAAAAATGGTCATAAGTCACTTTCAGTGCCATTGTAACTTCAAATAGTCACTAAATGAACTGTTGTAAGTCGAGGCCTACCCGTATATAGGGGCTGCTGGTAGTTACAGTTCAGTGACATCTAGAGCATGTGAAACACTTATCAAAGGTGAGATGCCACAATGTTTTCAGTGACATGCCAGCATTATAAGAGCCATGGTGGCACAGTGGTTGGAGTGCAGTACTACAGACTACTTCTGCTGCCTCTGACGGCTGCCTACAATTTGGCAGTTCAAAGCTCACCAGGCTCAAGGTTGACTCTGCCTTCCATCCTTCCGAGGTGGGTAAAATGAAGAGCCAGATTGTTGGGGGCAATAGGCTGACTCTGTAAATTGCTTAGAGAGGGCTGTAAAGCACTGTGAGGCAGTATATAAGTCTAAGTGCTATTGCTATTCACCAACACCCAACAACTATTCTCGAAAGCATGCCCCATTCTCATATGATTTTCAAAGGCTGTGGAAGGCCATAGAAGAGCATTCTTCTAAACTGCTTCAAGAATAAAGACCTCCTGAGATCAAGGACAGCCTGAGGTAGGCCTCAGGGGCCTGTCAACCTAAAGAGAGCAATGTCTTAATGGAAGCAGTGCATGGAAGGTGCTGGGGAGCACTGAGCCACGGGGTAATCATGCTGTTCCTCAAGGATTGTATGCCTTGGGGCATGGTGTGAGTCAGCCTTTTTGTGTGGCAGTGATGGTGCTAAGACCAAAGTTGAAATTTGGGCCTTTCCTTTAGGCCTGGTCTTGGTGCAGCTGCTGAGTGTCGTTATTTAGGTAGACCCAGATGGGGATGAGATAGAGAATTGTTTCTTTTATCTGGGGAGACATGGCAGAAGAATCAAGTTAAGATATTTCCTGAATGTTTGACAATCTAAGCCCAAAAGGTTCACGATCATTGTTCTTTGCCCTTGCTCTTTCTTAAACAGTGTTACTCAACCTTGCCCACTTTTAAGATACAGTATATGGACTTCAACTCCCAGAATTCCCCAGCCATCATATGGCAGTCGAAGTCTACATGTCCTAAAGTAGATACGGTTGAGAATGCTGCTTTAGAGGGTAGATTGTACATGGCAGTTTATTTCACTTCTTTCCATCTTTCCTATCTTTGGTATAGAAGATTTCGATATACTGGCTGGCTCATATGCAAGGAAGTGGGCTCACTGCCCAAGCCATTTTCTCTTGCATAATAAGAAATTAATTATCCTCCTATGTTTTCTTGTTTGCATCTCCATGTAGAATAAGCCTGTTAATTTGCTTAGATTTTAAGATTTGTCTGAGCTAATTATTCTTCCGTGGCTTGCAAGTATGACATTCTCCAAATGGCAAAAGAAACTGTCTGCTTTTGTGTGATGTATGAATGCTCCAAATTTTCTGGATGATGCTAAGAAGATACCGTTCTCTGTTAATATATCTAATTTTACCCCATCAGAGAACTTAAGATAATGAAATGTAATATCCATACTAATGGTTACATCAGCTCTCTGAGTGCTTTGCTAATTTTTGGTTTACCTAGTACGGTAGTTGTATGACAAATCCTTCCATTCTATTTATAGACTATAATGTTCTATCATTTTTCCTCATGGCTTACTTTAATAGCCATTTTAACTCAATCCCATCATGCACAGAAACTTCTTGCATGTTGCAAACTATCTCTTGAGCATTGCTCGACTGGTTTTTGCCCATAATATGTTTGGGTCATTTAAGCAAAGTATTCGATTCAATTCAATTCACTTTCTTCCCACTTGGGCATAGCTTTGAAAATCCTCACTCTCATTGTTGCCCCCGAATGAATGAATGAATGAATTTATATTTATTAATTTTTTATGCTGTCCATCGTCCCAACAAGGTGGCTCTGAGTTAAACTAACATTTCAACAGAATAGACAAGAATTATTCTATAATATTCTTATTTCTGATCCCCATGTCCTGGCCCATAGTGATGTTAATCCCTCATTCTAGTTGGGCAGAAAAGGTATTTTGAGGAGAAATCTGAAATCACTGGCATTTCTTTCATGTTTGTGAAATGGGAAAAGTTGGCGAGTGTTCTCTCATTTTCACCACAAGGAAGAGGTCATGGATACGTCTCTTCACTGTTTCTTGATCCAGCCAGGGACAATCCCTGCAAGTTAAAAATAGAATAGAGCCATGGTCCCTGCTCATCAGTTTCTAGAGCAAGAAGAAAAGTCTTTGGTTCATCTTACTGTCTACCACTCATACTTCCATTATGGGAACAATCATGGGGAAAATAAAAATGGGGATCAAAACAACATGTCCTACCTAACATATATGAAGTTCATCACATTGTGAGTTCAGAATAACAACAAACTTCTGCATTCCAAAATTCACAAATGTAGATCAATTGAGGATTTACCAGTAATATAAAAAGATGTTTTTCCTTATCAATGTAAACTTTTTAAATTGGAGAAAGTCAGAGTTCCATATATACTGTATACATAATAACTCTTTCTATATATGGTCTAATAGTGAAAGCACCAGACTAGTGACCAGAAGACTATAAGCGTGTAAGATGGGTGGCTTGTGCCAGTCCTTCTCTCTATGCCCAAATCACCTCACAGGGTTGTTGCGGGGAATTATTTACAAAAAATAATAAAGGTGAACATTTAAAAATCTAAAAGAATATTTTTCATAATTGTAAACTGGTTGATTAAACAGATTTTTGCTTAATGAATAAAATAAAATAAAATTGACATTAAATTTAATTTTACAGTTTGTATGGGGAATCCACATACAATTAATTAATTCTCTATTCTGGATTAGAATGCCTACTTAAATGTTTATATCCTACTTAATCAATGGCACTTTTCATAGCATTTCCCCCCCCCTCTCCCTCTCTCCCTCCCTCCCTCCGCATTTATATCCCACAATTTATAAAAATCTCTAGATATTCACCACTGAAGGGGGTTTATTTTCTATATTATATATTTTATCCTCCTCATATTAGCTAGGAACAACTTCCCTTCTCTATGATTCTATCTGTATTTTTCTGCGCATCAATTTATTAGACTGTATTTATTAGGTTGATTTTATTAATCTGTATTGCTCTTTGAATAAATTTAATTTAATTATTTATTAAATTTAATTATTTATTTAATTCTAACACATTCACTTTGTGTTTGAATTTTTGATATCTCAAATAGCAAAAAGGGGAAAAGGCTGGACCTCTAATGTATCATTTTTATTTTTATTTGTATTGTTCAGTGAGAAGGAAAAAAATACTAAATACCCTAAATATTAAATACTAAAATTCTTATATGCCCACACCAGAATAGCAAACGATACTAGGAAGTACAGAAACAATTTATTGTTGAGAATTTGCAGGGCAACCTTTTTTTATTTTAATTAAAGAGGAAATCACTGTTCCCTCTTGTTCCCAAATTTTCTCATTCAATTAATGGCATGTGGCGGCTGCTTATATGTAAGGGAAACTGCTTGCATGAGAGGCATGCCACATCTGACAGTTACATAAATTAAGTACAAAGAATGGAATAGAGGCAATTAGGGGGGAAAATATTCTTGCAAATGCTGCTGCTATAGCAACTTGGGAAATGGGCAGAGATGATAGAGAAAACAGTTTATCTCGAAGCTTGTTTTCCCCCCTTCTTTCCATGTTCCATCTGTCCATAAACCTGATTTCAGGGTATATTACCATCTCTCTTGTATTCAGGTAAGTAAAAAGAATTACACCCCATTGGGGTGCTGTGAGAATTACAGCACCCCCATGGGAGAGGTTGATTCTAGGTCATCAAAGCCACTAACACAAAACAATTTTTAAAAACATGGAAGATGCAATGGTTGTGCAACACACACACAAACTGGCCCTACAGTGACCTATCGTTTTCTCAGGTTACTCTGATTATGACTTGAACTGTTTTTGTTTTGCCGTGAGTGACATACAAATATTTCTTTGCATCTTTCAGTGGAAAATCTAAGGTGTAAGATCTAATGGTATCAAAAGGAGTGGGCTGTGCCCGAGAAAGCAACACCTCAGTAAAAGTTGTAAGTCAACACTGCATACACTCTAGTAGAAGAGAAGTAGGCTGAAGCTACGAGGGACGTGGTGGCTCAGTAGCTAAGATGCTGAGCTTGTCGATCAGAAAGGTCGGCAGTTCAGTGGTTCTAATCTCTAGCACCGCATAATGGAGTGAGCTCCCGTTACTTGTCCCAGCTTCTGCCAGACTAGCGGTTTGAAAGCATGTAAAAATGCAAGTAGAAAAATAGAGACCATTTCGGTTGGAAGGTAACAGCATTCCGTGGGCCTTCGGCGTTTAGTCATGCCGGCCACATGACCACGGAGACGTCTTCGGATAGCGCTGGCTCTTCGGCTTTGAAATGTAGATGAGCACTGCCCCCTAGAGTCGGGAACGACTAGTACATGTGTGAGGAGAACCTTTACATTTACTTTTAGGCCAAAGCTGCCATAGCTAAAAATGAAGCAGGCACATAAGCAGAGAGGACAAAAAGCCAGGAATCTTATCTAAAAGTTCTCTTTTGAGAAGTAGGTAAGAAGAAAATTAGTTCTTAAAGAAACAAAAGAAAAAATGTTACCTGAACTAGACAAAGAAAATTGGACCTGAGCACATGGGAAAGAACACAACTCTCAAGTAAACAACAAGAACTTTTGGGGATTAAAAGGGGACCTGAAGTCCACCCATTCCTTGAATTGTCTTTGGATCCAGAGTTAGTGGCTTCTGCCTCTCTAACACACTGCTTCTCAACTGGGCTTCTGTAGAAACCTAGGCTTCCACAAAAAGTCACTAGGAGATTCCCTGAAAGACCATGATTTATTTTTAAAATTATTTCAGATTCAGGCAACTTGTTCTTGCAATCATGAACAGAGAACAAACAAAAATCCGGTCATCACTTTTTCTAAGTTCACTATAGGTCTATGCTTGCTTGAATCCATTTTTAATGTTTAACACATGATAGGGTGGATATTGATAACAGATGAATGCTATATATTGCAGTGAGAAATATACTGAAAGGGGGAGTGGGAGTGTATTTTTCAAGAAACTATTCAACTTGTCCAAACTTAAATCTGTAACATCAATCTCTCTCATATTTTCCCCTCAATTTCCTCAATTATTTTATTCCATTATCTTAAATACATTTCATGCATAAATATTTATTTAATAATGTTTGAGAGTGCAAAGTGGTAATTTTTGAAGAGCAGGGATTCTAGAATCGACAATACCAATAAGTTTAATAATCATAATGATAATGAATAATTTAAACCTTTCTCAGGCATTTTCCTACAGTCATAGTCAACAGATTTAAAAAAGGTCTATTATGAAAAGTATTAATGGGTTTCACAACTCACTATAAACTGGTAATCTCAGTTGCCCTATTCTGTTGTACCCCATCTGTATCAAACAATTTACAAATGCAGCAATGACTCTAGCAAAAGGACAAGACACTTAAATTACAAATCAGAGTCATATGATAAATAAAAGTTGTGATTATTTTAAATGGCTATTCACAGAACAAATTTCCTGTGCAAGGAAAAAGTAAAAGTAAAGCTCCTGTAAAAGTAAATCTTTTGTTAATAAAGTGGCAGCTGGTTAAAAAAAAAAAGCCCAAGAAGCAATAAACTACTTAACAGAACTTATTACACAGCAAAGGAAAAACCATGCTTTGGGTGAGGATGTAACTATGCCAGCATATAAAATAATAATGGGAAAAATGTTTGGGTCAGATATAGTACAAAAAGTTGAACAGTAGAGTAAGTTGGTATATTGATGATATGTCACAGTTATTGTCACATGGTGCTGAGGGAATTCTGTGTGATAAACTGAAGAACAATAGCCTTTCTATCTACTTGATTGGTCAACCGTTTCACCAATAAATGTCATATTATGAGACTTATAAGATTTGTAAATGATGATGAAACTGCAGGAAACTTTTTTTGCTGCTCTATGAAACACACAAAAGCCAAGATGTATTCCTATGTTTTGTCTTCATAACTGAAAACGAAAAGTCTGTCTTGGGGGAACCGTATTGGCCTCTGAACTCTATATGGTGCTCCATCAATGGTTGGATCCATGACAGTTTTCATTTCTCTTGTAAGAAAAGAAAATTTGGATGATATCACAACACACTGCTTCCTTCACAGAGATGTGTAGATGTCAAAAAGTCTTGGATATAAAATGAAAAGAGTTTGGGATGATGCTACTGAAATGCACCAGTTACAAAAACTAGTCAAATAATAGACCAGTTCACTCAAGAATGTATTTAAAAAACTGTGTGACAAAGAGCACATAAGTCTCCTGTTACATGCATAAATACAGTGGCTTAGCAAAGGAAGAGTTCTCCACAGGGTGTTAACAACAGAACAAAATCGACCAGTACTTTCCTTCCCTTTCAAAACAAATTTACGACTGGGAGAAAGATCCTTTCCCTGCATCTTCTACTCAGCCTGAGAACTTCACCTTGAAGGAAGAAGAAGAACTGTGTGAGCTGCATCTGATTGTACACTCAAGGCGAGATTCACTGATCTACCCAGGGACAACTTCCTCATTTCTATGAAAAGGTGTCTTGCCATTCACAGGAAAGAATTGGACATTTTGCAGCAATTTTCAACTTTTTACACGTGTGAGCAAGGTTTTTTCCCCCTTTAACAAGCATCAAAAACAAAGATGAAAATGGTCTTATTTCTGTTTGAAGATAAAATCCATGTGTGCTTATCTCAGGTTCAGGCCAGAATTCAGTATCTGTACAGTAAAAAACAAGCACAGGTTTCACATTAAGGAGAGAAGTTTCATTCTTTATTCTTAATAAAGAATGGTTGAGCGAGGTGCCACATATACTGTACCTGTGCATTTGGTTTTTCTTGTCTAAATGTAGAACCTTACTTTTTTCACCACTGAATTTCATTTTGCTAGATAGCACCCAATGTTCAAGTCTGTCAAGA
>JANHFT010003057.1:28936-50916 GCA_032467955.1 Pseudoxenodon macrops | reverse complement strand
TGCAAGATTAGGTTAACAACTCTTAATGCCTTTTTGGCAATGTTGTTACAGTGGGCTCTGGCACTTAGATCTTTAGAGATGAGTACTCCAAGGTCTTTGACAGAGTGAGGTTCGTCTACAGGGTCATGTTCATCCAGCTTGCATTTTATGTTCTTATTTTTTTTGCCAATATGTAAGACAGAGCATTTGTTGGTTGAGATTTGAAGTTGCCACTTGTTTGTGACCATTCTGACACATAGTCAATGTCTTTTTGAAGAGTAGCAGTATTGTCAATGGTGTTGAATAGTTTTACATCATCAGCGAAGAGAACACAGTTGCCTTTAATGTAATCACAAAGGTCATTTATGTAAAGTATAAAGAGAGTCGGTGCTAGAATGCTGCCTTGGGAGACACTGCTATTAACAGGTACAGGATTTGATAGGGCATTCCCTATTTTGACCACTTGTTGCCTGTTTGACAGGAATGCAGCTGTCCAATTATGTAGAGTTCCAGAAATTCTATAAGATTTTAGTTTTAGAAGTAGCTTGTCATGTACCACTGAATCAAAAAATTCATCGCAAGGCTAAAGATGTGAACTATGCTGTCTTTTATTGACTTTACTTGGCTTCATCTCTTTGCACAGCTTCTCAAGATCTACATCCCACATACAATTACAGAATAACAGAGTGGGAAAGGACCTTGGAGGTCTTCTATCCAACCTCCTGCTCAAGCAGGAAACCCTATACCACTTAAGACAAATGGTTGTCCAATCTCTTCTTAAAAACTTCTAGGGTTGGAGCACCCACAAATCTGGAGGCAATTAATTCCTCTGATCATCAGAAATTTCTCTTCAATCCTAGGTTAATTAGGGTTAGGGTCCTTGATTAATTTCCATTGGCATCTTGTTCTGCCTTCAGCTTTTTTGGAAAATAGGTTGGTCCCTTCTTCTTTATGGCAGACTCTGAGATATCGGAGCACTGCTATCATGTCACTCCTACTCCTTCTTTTCATTAAGCTAGACATACCCAATTCCTGCAACCATTCTTCATGTTTTAGCCTTCAGTCCCCCAATCATCCTTGTTGCTCTTCTCAGTACTCTACCTTTTGTCTCTAGTTTTGTGTGCTAATGCCACCACCCTATCCCCAGTCTGATGCCATTCTTTTTTCTCAATTTTCTTTATGACTTCTGAGATGGCAATTGTTTTCCCCAAAGTGTTTGGAAAGAGACCTGGAATCTATTTGAAAGATAATATTCTTAGAAAAAGTAAGTAGGACACGAGATGTATTTGCTATTTCAGCTAGTTAAATGTGAAGTGTTAAATAGTATGTTAATTGCTTTTTCCTTTTGAAATTCTTTCCCAGATAGTCATATTTTTATATTTTTGTTATGAATCGGACAGTAATTCTAAATGTATTTATTTATAAAAGTTATTAGCTGCCCATCTTGCCATCCGGTAACTGGACGGCTTAAAATATTAAAAGATAACTGTAAAATTTATATTAATATGAATATAACACTATAACATGAACCTAGCTAAAAAGAATGCTTGTCTTTCATGTTAAGACCAAACTGATAAAAATTATTTTATTATATAAGTAAAATAAGGTATTATTTATCTGGTTCTATAAACTATGTTCCTCCTATTTCTTCAGCAATGGAAATTAAAGTGAATATATGCACACATGCAAACTCAAGACATGTTTATCCACATATTCATGAAAACAATACATAACATTACATTCTATTTAATATTTGATCTGTATTTAAAGCATATCCATTTCTTTATCACTGTATTGAACAGCCAGACTTTAATAAATAGTAATGCATTCTGTTAGCATTATCTATGTTTGCCACTCTTATTTCTAGGAATGATATAAATTGCAATGCAAACTTTCCCTCTCCTCCCTTTCCCATGCATCTAGTTAGATTCACAAATTTGACAGAAGGATTTAGTTATTTTTATTCCATGTATGAGTCCTTAATAAACAACAAAGCCTTGGCAGTCTATCATCTACGGATACCAATTCCTTCATATATCTCTTTAAACTGTGGCTTTAAACTGAAACTGTTGCCTGCATCATGAAGAAATAATGCTCTTTCTGGCACATTCATCATTGGTCTACTGTTATATCTTATTTACAGCTCTTCTCTTATGATAAATCCAAACTTAATCATGGATAAATCAAACAAACAGGTTTGCTATATTTATTCATTAGATTTATATTTCACCTTTCCTTCCGGAGCTAAAGGCGATATATGTAGCACTTCTTTCAATTTTATTCTACACAATAGCAAAGCAAAGGTTGATGTGAAAGAGGAAGTGTCTGTGGTTACAAGTAAGTTATGAGTAAGTTTTCATGGTTAGGAGTAAATTTGAACCTGGTTCTCCCCAGGCCCAGTTCAACATCTTAAGCCACTGTAACACACTGACTTGAAAAATCCATAAAATTCTCTAGGGTGAAAATATATTCACACAAAGTGGGCAGTGGAGCAGAGAGGGAGAGAGAAATCTGAAGTAAGTGAAAATGGATAGTGTTTCTGAATTTTGGCAGTTTTTATATGTGTGGGCTTGAATTTCCAGAATTCCCCAGTCTGTAAATAATAATAATAAACAAATCTGAATTACATTTCCCCAGATCATTTGTCATCTGCGGTTAGACAAGCCCTTGAATGAGGGTTGGGCCTATTTTACAGCATTCATTATAGTTTTTAGTTTTTCCCAAATCACCATGACTGAAAATTTTGTTACCTTCTTGGTCAGAAGAACAACAGTCAAAGTTCTGAAGAACCCACAAAGGAAGATTCCCAACCTTGGAACATATGCCAATTGTAGTTGTTTGGGAAATTAAATAGTGTAGTAAGAACAAGGTACACAACACAACACTCATTCCATATAATTTCCTTTACAGAAATTAAGAACAATATCAGGAAAGTATCAGGAATGTATATATTTCTCTCATGCGTTAGTGGTGTCTACAATACATTAGGGATCTTATGCAAGCTATCCAGAAATAAACAAATTAGTGTGAGAGAGAACAGTGAATTGCCTGCTAAAGCTGGCAATTCAAACTACACATTCTCTACCATGTTAAGAAGACTCAATTTAACCAAACCTGTGACAAGTGATAATCATCAATATCTATGAACTTATGGGGGATGACCATGGGATATGACTTTCATTGTAAAGAATATAAATTAATGAATGAAATGAAAAGTCATGGCCTGTGAAACCGAGATACAGGGATAGAAGTAATAGGTGCAAAAATGACTTGATTTTGTGGAGAGGAAGGAAGGAAGGGAAGGGAGTGAGTGAGTGAGGGAAGATTGTAGAAATATGTACTGTATGCTTAAAATATGCTGAAGAGTAATACGTTGAGTGGAATTGAAGTGAATTCTGTAAATGTTAGTGTTAAAAAAATATGTCATATATGCTGTGAGAATAATGAAAAATGATAAGATTGCAGGAATTGACTTTCTAACTGGAGAAATGCTATGCCATTGACAGGATTGCGTATGTCAGGGGGGGTCAAAATCACGTCATCACAGCGATGTCACGTGACATATCAGGACTTCCCCCCCCCTTCGCTTATACGATTAAAAAATAGCTCACAGGTGGAAAGTGAACACATATCTATAAACTATATAAGTCATTGTTTCTTTCCAATGAAAGAGAAAATCCAGAGATATTTATAATTAAATCCAGAAATAAATGCCAGGTTTTCAGTATATATATATATATACTTCAGCATAACATCAATATAGCTTAAACTTATTTCTTTACACAAAATAGTATTACTGATGGTTTGCATATTGGTCCCAAATGCAAGTCAGTTTTATATGTACCAGAATCCCTCTAAATATATTACACCCTCAGGATAAAAAGATTGACACCCAACTCTTTTAAAACATCTGCAGAAGTGTCCCATAAATATCAAATGTATTTTTTGATGAATTAGTCTCATTTTAAGATTTTAAGATTCCTTAAAACATGAGATTATTGATTTATTTCAATTCTTTATTCCAAAGTTCTTTTAAATTGCCAGTATCTATCTTAGTAATACTTTTAAGCTGTCTATTTAAAAAATACTATAAGTTTATAATCTTCTAAAATATCTTCCAATAAAACAAGTAATTTGGGAAGTTTAGAAACTGGTAAGGCACTGAGCCTGAACTGAGCAGTCAAAAGAAGTTTTAACTGAAGTATTGCTACTTGGCAGATTGATGAAGCCTACGTTCTTTTTGCAATAGTTAACTGTCTTGAAAGAATTATTAACAATAAGATGATTTAAGATATTACTGAGCTTTTCTATCCAAGTTCTCTGAGAAAAAAAGAACATTTATCTGAATCTTTAAACTGCTATTATCCCAAACTGTCAATTTTTCATGTGAATAGAGATTAAAATGAATTTTTTTTTCAAAAAACTTATAATGTGTCTAGCAACTTTCAATGCTGGGAAAACAACTGTCTTGATTAAAACAAGAAATGTCCTTGCTAAGACATTAAAAGCCAAGTAATAACTTTCCAGTTGTTCCCTAATGAAAAAAATGATCACATGAATTTCACAAAGTATCAAAAATGAAAATATAAACTCAACAATATAGCTGCAAATACAGAAAATAAAGGATGCTTCTTCACAATTGTATCGTCTTGATCTACAATGACATTTATACCTCAACAACTTCCAGATGTTGGGATTAGTTCCCAGAATTCTTATCAATAGTCAATGTCTGGAATGTACTACCTGACTCTGTAGTTTCTTCCCTAAACCCCCAAAACTTTAACCTTAGACTGTCTACTGTTGATCTCACCCCATTCCTAAGAGGTCTGTAAGCGGCCTGCAAAAGCACACCAACGTGCCTACCATCCCTGTCCTAATGTCCCCATGTATTTGTAACCATATTATGTATTCATAACTATGCTTATACATTCATGTATTCACAATCATTTTATACTTACTCTGTAATCTTATATATACTTGACAAATAAAATAAATAAATTAGAATAGAACACACACACACACACACTCATATATGAATTGTAAGCTGTCCATTGATTGAGATGGACAGCTGTAGAAATTGATATATAAATATTTCAATTGCTATAGCTGCCCATCTCAATCAATGGACAGTTTACAATTCTAAAAGTATAAAAATAATAAAAACAACCCATAAAATATACACAGCAGCTGAGGTACTTGGCCAGTTAACAGTAAAGCCAACTTAACAGATTTAGTACCCCAGGCTTGGGTACAAAGCCAAGCTTTTAAAGCCTTATTGAAAGGGCAGGGCCCATCCTCTGAGGAGAAGATATTCCACAGAGCAGGACTACTGCAGCAAAGGCCTGTATTCTGGTCCCCGCCAATCGACACTTTGGCTGATGGGATCTGCAGCATCTGCTAGACTAAACTAGATGGGTTCTTGGAAAAAGGCAGGGCCTCAAGTAATCCAGTGCCAAACCAAGCTTTAAAAGTGATAACCTCAATTGCACCTGGAAATATACCAATAACCAATGCAGTTCACACCATAGTACTGTTACACGTGCCCTGCATTTGGCATCATTTACTACCTGAGCAGCCTTATTCTGCACTAGCTGAAGCTTCCAAATGCTCTTCAGGGACAGCCCCATGTAGAGTTACACTGCAGTAATCTAAAGGAAAGGTTACAAGGGCATTGACGACAGTGAACAGGGCCTCCAAGTCCAGAAATGGGTGCAACTGGTAGATCCCCTAAAGATGTGCAAAGTCTCTCCTACCCATAGCTGCCATCTGCTTTGTGAGCAGGAGCTCTGAGTCTAGAATGACCCCCAAGACCGCATACCAGGTCTGACTGGGGTAGTGCATCCCCACCCAGAACCAAAGTACTATGGAGGGTCCAAATACCCACAGCCACTTAGTTCCACTAGAGTTGAGTCGGTCAGGTTAAACTTGTATAATAATTGGTATTTATATCCATGCTTAAACTTTACTCAAGCGGAAAGTTGGAAGTCGGAAACAATGCCCTTTGGAAGCATTGGTTTATCTGCAAAATAAAGGGAGAACCCAGTCACAATGTTTCATAATGCAATTATAGCTGCTGTAACTCGAACTTGCAAAAAGCAGGAAATGAAGCCGCTTTTTATCAGTAATTTGAATTTTAAAAAAAGAGGGAAGACAGAATGTTTGGCATTGTCTCTTTTAATCAAATCCATTGAAGCCTTAAGCAGAATCTATGACAACACTCCTTTTTGAAAGCCCCTTTCACCTTCGTAGTAATTTATAGCACACGGATATCACCCACTCTGATCAAGTAAAAAGCCTAGGGACTAGATCTAGTTCAACTATTTCAAATTGGAATAGCTGCCAAGATTATTATTTTATCTTTCCAGTCTTTGCCTCCATGGAAACTTTCTTCCTAATTGTCTGTGCTCTGCCATGCTGATCCAAGCTTGCTAGCTTCTGTGCTTTATTACTGCAATTTCATTTATAAGCAGCAACTACATATTACCACATAACAAAGTAATTTTCCACCTTGGTCTTAATGACCCTTGCATTTAAATGGTCGTGTATGCAAACTCAGAAGTGAAGCACACAATTAAACACTTTCTTTACCTCAATCTCCTGTCCCGCTAGCACGCCATTGTTTATACTGTATCTCTAAAAAATATCTCTACATGTTAGATTAAAAAAAAAGATCAGTGTTTCTTTTTTTTTTCTCTCTTAGGATGCCTTCCCATTTTAAAAAAACTATAGAGGAGCCCAAAGAGTTTTATATGAGCCATATTTATCAAATATTTACTGTATAAAAATTACAATTGACATATGAGAATATTAAATCTTTCAAAAATAACAATATTAAACCCGTTTGATATTAACATATTTTTTACGATACCACCCTTTTTAAAAAACATATACAAAATGATGAAAAGAGTGATATTGTTTTATTTTTTTTGCAAATATCTGACATACGATTTTGATTTTGGGAACCCCTGAGAGGGTCTTGGAGGACCCCTATGAGTCCTCCACTTAAGATCACACTTAACAAAGTAGCCTAGATAAAAAAATATAAACTCTGAGCATGTGCAGTTTTTCCATTGTAAACTTACCCGCTATGAAAACTACAGGAATAAAACCTGTTGCTAAACAGGTTTCCTTGGGAATAGACCTTATTTTACTCTACGATAAGCATTATTTTAAAGAAAGCTAGAAAGATGAAGATTTGGACAGAGATGGATATCTACTTGCTCCCCTATTTAGGAAATAGTTTTGAAAACAAGAAAAAAAAGTGGATGTCCTGGCATGAACATGCTGGCCCTGTCTGCTGCTGTCCTATTATCTAAAGTTCTTTAGCAATTACTTTGGGGCTCCATGGAATCTGCTGGGAGAAACTGGGACTCTCCTTCATAGCTCTTGAAAACTGAGTCTTAGCTAATATTAAACACTGCCACAGAGCTTGTAAATATTGCAGCCCTATGCAACCTATTGTCCACTGCATTTGTCCAGCTTCTAAATCACCTTCAGTGGTGAACCTGCGTGAAGTGAATTGCAGTATCCTGACTGGCTAATCGTGAGGTCTTGAGTATCTGTTGCAAAGGCATCCCGAAAAGTTTGCAACTGATGCACAAGGCAAAATGGGGCAAACGCTTTTCCACCTCCTGCTAAAGGAAAAACCACTAGTCCAGAAACTGCAGACCTGTTCTTTAATGTGTGTGTGTGTGGGTGGGTGTGTGGGTGTGTACGCACCACATAGACCAGCCAACTTAGGGATCAAGCTGGAGATCCATCAGTCACCTACACCTTTTATTTTAATTTGTTCTGACTCAACCAACTTCTAACAGTTATCAAATACTTGGTCAAGACTCCACAGAATCTTTGAACCAGCTTTGGTTGGCAATATATACTATAATTGAGTAACATCAGCTTCTTGAATGATATCCCGTCCCAAGCTAACAGATTACGTTTCCCAATGGTTTTACTTAGCTATTAAAAAGTGAGGAGGCAGGGAAGACTCTGTGAAATATCAAGCAAGAGGAACCAAGGACTTTAGCGCTCCATTTTTCACGTACATCAACTAGTACTGCCCGCTCATATAGGAGCAGAAACACAAGAACAATATTCCCATCACTAAGCCATGCAGACAATACACAAAGCGGCACCATGATTGATGATACCGAATACTACCAAGAACTGCAAGAGATTCAGGATGGCTATCCCCTGTCCTGAAGTTTCTACCAAAAGTAGGTCATCTACTGATTTGAAAAGTGGATGGATCTTTTGAACTGTAGCCAGCAATGGAATGGGCTCCTTTAAGAGTAAGTTGGGTAGTGCGCCGGAAAGAATGGAAAAAAAGCATGCTTCCAGATAACTGCACATGGACCATACAGCTGCTGAAGTCTTTAGATTCATTCAGCACCTTTTAATCTACTGATCACAAGGGACAGGGCTGTATCGTCAGAGAATCAGGAATTCTGCATTCATTCTTTTATCACTGCCTCTGGTTTGACTAGTTACAGAGTCTGCCTTTTGCCTTCCATAGAATAAAAACAAAACATTTCCTCTAACAGAAACTTCATTTTTTACTTCAAGTCTTCTTTTCTTATGCAAATAAACTCTTGTTACCTCTTAAAGCCAGATCAACAGGACATACTATATACTACTTTGGGCAAATGGGAAAAGTAATAGCTCAGAATCTGTCCTTCACCAAGGCCATTTTGAAGCTAGACGGTCCCTACTAATACAGGCTAAAACTTTCACAATGTTTGTGTGTATTTTTTTTGTTTGCATGTAATTTTCAGGTTGTTTCTGGCTGATGTCCTTTCTGTGGCTATTCAATCTACTTCCTAGCTTTTGCATTTGTTGCTGTATTTGCTACTTTTTCAATCTAAATTTCTTTTTGCAACCTATAGAGTGATAATCAATGCTTCCCTAGAAACACAACTGGCGGCCCGCAGCCCAGATGCTTCACACCAGCTCCGCAAAAGCAAAAAATGACATGATTTGTCACGTGACACCACGTGATGTGATCTAGTTTGACACCCGTGCTTTAAATGAAGCCCTCTTTGGAGGGAGGGGGCTTGTTTGTTAAAATACCTGCTTTGGGATCTCTCATTGCCTATATTACATATATGAAGTTGGAAGTACATGAGATATAAACTGACTGTTATATTCCACTATGCAAATAATGAGAATGTATGGATATACATTTCCAAATATTCAAATCTGTTGTGGCACAGAGCAGTTTATACATTTGAGGCAACACCATAGAGCAGGGGTGTCAAACTCGTCCATTGTTGTCATGTGACGTATCATGACCTTTTTCCCCTTCGCTAAACCACAGATGGGCGTGGCATCCAGGCCACAAGCCGTGAGTTTGACACCCCTGCCATACAAGCACCTTTCTCTTCTAACACAAGTATTAAACAAAAGAAAAAGAAAAAAAAGGAACTCTTCTTCAGCAGTTGTGAGTAGAGATGAAAGTGACATCTGGAGATTATTTGGCTAAAAACGTCAAACTATTAACCTATCGGCAGAAGCCAGATGATTAGATACTAGCAGAACTATCCATGATGGAGCAGAGAGGGAATGGGAAGGCTCCAGGCCATGAAATGGAACTGACTATCAACAGATAGATTTTTTTTTAAAGAGTAAAAAACTCATTTGAAGTTAATTCAGTTCTTGATAAAAAGCATTTAAATGAGATCCAAGCCATGAAACCCTTAATGGGTCCACAGACACAACCCAACAACAGCCTCTGATGGTACAATATTTGCATAAACTCAGCAGGATTGCAAATGTCAGGCTTGCAGCTTAAATCTTGCAAGTGCATTTGGAACATAGGAGTTCCTTGTTTTGTTGATTTTGCTGACTTAAAATGAGGCACATTTTGCAAAGGATTTCCACCAAGTGTGTTCAATCTGAATCTGGGAGATCATTTTACACTCAATACATTATGAAGAAATACTGCACAAAGGCACATGGAAGTAGAAGATTGGGAAGGACCTTTGTTAAGAAGCAGGCTTCCCTGTCCATGAGTCCAAACAGAAATTTCTGTCATCCTTATCAACACAGGATAGAGGAGGTAGTTTCGTTAATGATTTCGATTTTTCCTGACTTTTTTGTAAGACGCTGTGCAAAAAGAGTAGGAAAGAAAACAGGGGGTGAGGTTTTTCCCCCCAGTTTTCCCAATAGGAACCAGACAAATGTGGGAGCTTCCTGATGAATGCTGCCAGAAATCAGTACATGGAAATAAAAGCAAGACAATTGGTGTGAACATTCAGTGATCCTATTAAAAGCAGCAGTAAGTCCAGAAAAGCTATGCAAAACTGTATGAAAATCTATAAGGACTGGATGTGGCAAATGGAAGGTGACATATACTATAGGATGTAGATCAGGGTGTCTAATCTTGGCAACGTTTAAGATTTGGAGGCTTCAACTCCTAGAATTCCCCAGCCAGCCATGCTGGGGAACTTCACAAGTCTTAAAATTGCCAAGATTGGACACCCCTGATCTTGCCGGAGGGCAATTAAACAAAGAAGCAAGTTGATGATTTTATACTTCTGCCCATTATAGTTGTGTCTCTTGTATTTCAAGGCATGCAAGTGGATCAGCAAATGGATAGAAACTATAATCCACTTATTCTAGCTTTCTAAGAAAAATGATGGCTTTAAGAGATGGATGAATGTGGAGCTTTATTTATCAGAACACAGCACCTACCAGGTTATAAACTGCCCTAATGGAAATGAAAGTGAGATAGAGAGGGAAGAAATGAAAGGGCTGAGACTAAGTTCAGCGATCATGTTTTCCAAGGAAAATTGCCCCCCCAATGAAAAATTCATTAATGTTAGTGGTAATCATTCTTGTTGCAGAATAAGAAGCTACACTGATTTCCTCAGCCTCTGAGATTAGTAATCATGTAATAATCAAAGCAATTACAATGCAAAGAACAAAAATAGTAATATCCAATACAATCCAGCTGAGTTTATTAGTAATCTTAATTTCACATGCCCTTGATTCTCCTTAAAATGTCAGGTCCCTTTATGTACACTTTCTCTGATATTTTTCATAAAGAACAAAATTAAGCCTTCTAGAAAGCAAAAAAAATAAAAAATGCTTTAAAGAAAGTACTGAAAATTCCTATATGTAGTGGTAGTGTAGAAAGTCAGCACCCACCCTCCTAGAAGAATGAAATATTTTGAGGAATATTTAAAAAGGCAGAATATTATATTTTTCTAAATAAGAAATGGAAAAACATGTTTTTTTAGAGACAGGAAGCAGACTCAGTGTTAATAGCCCCCAGCAGATATTTTGTGCCCATTAAGAAAAACTAGGCCAGCCTATCTACAAAACAAAAGTTCCAGGATGATGGAATTACCCTTCAGGATTAAGCCACAATAGGAATTGCCCAACACTATTTCAGAACACAAGCTCCTTCATTGCATCATCTCAGTCGAAACCTCAACCAAACTTAGCTCAGACAAACCCCTAGGTTTGCCTATAGAGCCAGCTATGACCCCTACATAACCCCATGGGAATGTGACAACAGCCAATAGAATACATGTCCTTGCACAGGAACAGGAAGCTCAAGTGCAAAGCCCAAGGAAAGGTATAAAAATCCCCCACTCTCAACTCTATTTTGTCATTAAACCATCTTTCCAATCAGTCTTCATGTTTCCAGTGTCTTTCTCCCAGTTTGCAACTGAACCAGATGGATATTTCTTCCCACAATTGATTTTAAATTCCATGAGAGAGAATGTGAATTATATAAATTGACTCATGCTTTCATACTTGTAGATACTCCAGAATGCACATTAAATATGACAGGAGCAAATCTGTCCGATAATGAATAGCAATGTGGAAAAGAAATTCATAATCAAAATTAATGTACCTAATACCTTTCCTTAAAAATATCTGTATTGTAAAATTATTTAGTTATTTCCTAGACACAATATTAGAATTGTATACTTTTTGGCTAACATCTCTCTGGAAAAACGATAGTCTCCTTGTCAAATGAAAGAGTAATCAGCATACGACTGTTTCTTGCAAAAAAAACCACAATAATGTAGTAATAAGAATCACATTCTGGCTTCAGTCTTGATTGCCATAATAAATAACCAGCCTAATAAATTTGCCAAGATATCCTGTAGCAAGCAGTCATCCTTTAGAACAGTTAATAAACAAGGTTACAAGGTTCCTTATCATATAAAGATCCCCTGAGTTGAGCGTGACAATAATATAGAAATGTTTTGCCTCTTCCAGATTTTTTTTTATTTCATAATGATTTTTCAACCAAGTATTAACCAGGGACACACCTGCTTAGTTTTTATCAAAATAAACCAAGGTCAGTTAGGCGATCACAGCTGTTGCTGTGTTATATTAAAAGCTGCATTTGAAATTTCGCTTTACTGAAGAAAAAATGCTCATGTAGATATGGCAGCTTATGTTTAGACAAACGTGAAAACAAAGCTTGTAAGATGCATAGAGCCAAGTGTAAGATTAAACATCAGATATTGCCATTATTAAGATCCCTTAATAACTCACAAAATATTATATGTATCTTCCAGACAGTAACTTCTGCAATTCTTTGCAGCTTCATACAGCTATTTGTTATCTTTTACTATCTATCCTTCCCCCCCTACTTTCTCCCAAAAGTATTCGTTTTCCCTTTTTGCTGCTTCAAAAGTCCTCAGTGTCATTATAATCTCAGCGCGGTACTTGAATACTGAAAGAGCCCTAATGATAACATAACTATAAATACTAGAACAGGCATTGCACGTAGGGCTAATTAAACATCCGATCTTTGATCAGCCTGATATGCTATTCTTTTTCATTCCTCTTGATGAATAATCTTGAGCTGACTATTCATATTTCAATTATTCTCCCTTTTCCTGCCCCGACTCCCAGCCTCATCAATGCAACCTATCAACTCAATCAGCAAAATAGATCTTCTGCCTTCACGGTTTTATATTACGGAACAATGAACCTGCATAGAAACTTGGGTGTAGGTCATTTGAAAAACTAAAACTGATTTTCAGGGCAACAATTAAGGGATCAGATGTCCTTCTCCTTTTCTGGTTGTTACATTTGCCACTAGAAATAACTTTTTTTTTTAGCCGATGGCTTCTAATCTGATGTGAGAATAGTTCTTTAGCCACTCACAGACAGACCTCACACCTACATATCTTGTAGTTTAACACCTGGAATATGCATGCTTTTTCTCTCAGCTACTTAGCAGCTTTGATGCAAGTTTCCAAAGCTACTGTGTTCTCACAGCTGTCAAAAAAGAGAAGGGGAAAAAAAGATCTTTGGCCAGTGTTGAAACCCCGAAGCAACAAATATAAGACAGAGAAGTTCAGGGCTTGGTTTCCCTGGCAACATTATCTTCCTTCAAAGTACCTCTGTATCTAAGCAACAGAGTCTTCTCCCAAGTCATTGGCAGAATGAATCCACCATTTTATCAGAAACAAAAAGGTACAGAATGAGACACGCAGGCTTGAACCCTTCCTGAAAATTAAAGGGAAAGGTGCATTTGAATGGCTGAGCCTTTCTAAAGAAAGACTTTAAACCAGCAACAAGCTGCTTAAAATGTGTTTGTGCAGCCAACAGGTTGGATGAAGAATCTTTGCTTTTGCAATACCTTGGTGTGGTATGGCCTGATGAAGGATCTTGAAAATTGGAACAAAATAATACCTTTCAAATCCCAACCCCTTGCTCAAGGGAAAGTTTCATCAGGCTGCCAGCTTAACTGTGGTCTTTCAACTTGATTTCTGCAGTAAGCCAATTCTAGGGATCATTGCTTCCAACAATAATTCTCAGAACTTCATTCCATTTTAGCTTATGCCTTCAAATACTCTTGGCCTTTTGTCAAGACTTTTGGTTTGAAACTACAACCCATTCTGTGACAGTCCTTTTTTTTCAATAGTACAGTATATACGGAAATCTACATACCATGTTTCCCTGAAAATAAGACCTCCCCGGATAATACGCCCAATCAGGCTTTTGAGCACGTGCGCTAAAATAAGCCATCCCCCGAAAATAAGACCTCCCCAAAACACAGCAGCAGCCATGAGGTGACCACACTCACCACTTCCTGCACCTCAAAAATAATACGACCTCCCAGAAAATAAGACCAAGTGCTTATTTTGGGGGTCAAAAGAAAATAAGACCCTGTCTTATTTTCAGGGAAACACGGGTACTATTGTACTCAATACACGCAACACAAAAACAAGGACATCATTCTACGCAATGAACTCTCCTCACTAGTAGCTCTAGGAGTTTTGAGAACAGAAATTTAAAGTTAAACCAAACTTGTCTTTTCTGCAGAAGAATCTTTTAACCCCTTTGTAATATATTAATGGGGCTTAAAGCCTGGAAAAAATTAAATCTACTTAGAAATTCTTTTGAAAATGCAAATCGTTCTGAGCTGAGAATTTCAAAGTGGCCAAAAGTCCTTTTTGGTTTTTTTAAGTATATATATAAATATAATGCTATTTTATGAAGAGAGCGGAGGTTGAAAATTCTGGGGTGTTTCCAATGTGAGAGCTGAAATAGTCTAAGCCTTCCTTAGACATTCTTGGCAGCTGACGCCTTAACCGATACATTATTTTTGGGTTTCACATATCATTTTTATGTATTAGGATTAGGAATGCTAGAAGGGTTAGCTTTAGAACAGCCTTCACCATCTTGGCCTAGGGATTATGGCAGCTGTAGGAATTCACGTGGAAGGCAGCAAGCTAGAAAAAGATATAGGTGCTGTAGGTATCCCTTTTGCACAACTATCATCTACTGATGTGACCCTCTTCCAAAAGTATATATCTACCAGGATCAATATAAGTACGGGCACTCCTATAGCCCATCCAGCTGTTCACCATTGGAATTATATTTATAACTACTCCTATTGTAATGGTATGTGAGAGTGACCTTGAGAGACAAGGATGGGGATAGATGCTGCTTAGGGAACAATAAGATAAGAGGGCGTATAGGCCACAGATGCATAATGGTAGACAAAAATCTCATCAGGTACTAAAACAAATGGTGGAAGATTTGTAATTTTAGACTTGCATGATTTTGTTAATGTAGCCTTACAATAAGGGAGAATTAGCTCATCATATGTGTTTCCTGTCTGGACTACTTGGAAAGGCTGACAGCTGTAGTTCTAATCATACAAACCTCATTTCAATCAATTTCAAAATGACTACATATAAAAACAATATCCCAAAATTATTATTAAGTTGGAAATAAAGAATTGTCAGGAAGTAAATGTTTAGTGTATGTAAATCAGGTTCTTGATTAAATGTGATCTTCTAAAACCTGAGTGGAGAGCTTTTGAATCAGATAATAATGTATATAAAAACTCAGTATCCATAATTATTGAAAAGGCACTTTTCTACTCCGTCATCTAATTTTAAGAAGAGGGAGTGGGAAGAACGAGAATTCCTGCTTGGTGCCAGTGTGATTTTTTTTTTCTCCCAAAGAGGAGTTGTGTTTTGCTTCTATGAATCAGCAATTCTAAGTAATACTACATCTGGCAATTTTCTATCAAGAAGCAGCTACTACATTCTGGAGTAATTTGAGGAGGCAATGATTACTATAGATCTACTATAGATCAGGGTGTCAAACTTGCGGCCCATGGGCTGGATGCGTCACACTATCCACGTCCACCCCTATTTTAGCGAAGGGAAAAAATGCCATGATACGTTATGTGACAACAATGTGACACCGCGAGTTTGACAACCCTGCTATAGATTATCAAGGACCTTTAAGGAATCAACAAATAAAAGGGTTTATAGATTTTCTGAATAAAAAAAGTTATTATGTAAGGCTGGCTTAGTGGAATATGCATTTGGCAATTGACCATAAAGACTCTTTAATCATAAAAGATGTTAAGTTATGATAAACTGACTGATTCATCTTGCTGATACTAAAGGAAAAAGCTTGGCATCTTGATTTAATAGTTTTGAATTCTTCAGAAGTCGTAGCTTGATTGGAAGTCAGATAACTACAAAAAGAATGTGCCCTAATAGAGTCTCTCTCTCTATGTCTAGGAAAAGCTTAATTTTTGAAATTGATGTCCAGAAGAAAACAATATAAAACATAGTGAACTTGGCTCCCCAGAGTTCAATTGTAATTAATTCATTTCAAGCATTTTCTACATAATTATACATTTGCAATCATGACTCTGCTAACAATAATTCTAACGGTGCCCACAATGATGGCAGGATTGTAGTTAGGCTAAAGCTGTACAGTTTTCTCAAAGGGAATAGAAAAAAAATCATCCCTGAAGAAAGTGATCCATTTGTAGGCTCTAAGTGCTATTGAGAAGACATTGAAAGTCCCTCATATATTATATTATATTATATAATATATGTATGACATCAGAGAGGATACTGTTATCCAACAGGTCTGCAAAACTATTCTGGACAATCACTGGATATACATACTGGGAATGTCTTTTTATTCCATATAAATGACATGATTGATTAGCAACTTCAAGTAGAGGCACTGGAAAAGTTTTGGAGACTTCCTAAAGCAATGCAAACTGATTCCATTTACTTATAGCCTGCAATTCCAGGATATGAATTACTTGTAGAACTCATTTGAGGAGGAATTCTCAAAGAAAGAAAATGCTAGAAAGAACATGTATGTACCTGCCCAGTTTTTGGTGAACTATTTCGAGGAACTGTTCTTACAGTCCATGTAAACAAGGAATTTATCCTTAACTTTCCTAACAGGCATTTTAATTATGATTATTACAATTATGCAAGCACTAGGATGAGGCCCATATCTTATTAGGCTTTCATTAACATTCTGCACGGAATACTTCAAAACAATATATAAAACAAAAAACATTCACCAGTAAAGCAAAGGACTTCAGAAAGCAAGCAAAACTAAATACAGCTTTTCCTTTCTGGTTCTATAATTCTAAATACAGTCAGCAGGAATGATTGAATGTAATGCAACTTTAATTATACATGGATAGCATCATTTTTGGAACTAAAGTTGCCAAAGGAATACCTTTTCTTATCCACTCCTACTCAATTAGCAAGAATATCCTCAGAAATCAGGTCTTAATCCCCCCCCCAATTGAGGATATATTATCAATCATAATAGATTCTATATTGCTTCTATATAACCAGGAGGTTGTTTGAGGAAATACACTTCATTTAATACATCATATATTTTGGAATAAAATTCACACCTAATCTTTTTACTGATACATCATGGCAAATAAAGACACAAACAAAACTATACAAAACACGCAAAGCTACAGCATCCACCTCTCTCTCTCTCTCTCTCTCAAATCTGAATTTTTCATAAACACGATTTAGCTTTCTCATTTACACCTTGCTAATTTTTCTTTGTGCTAGGCTTATAACATTTTAATTCATTTCCATTTCTTGCCATAACAACCACTGGAAGTACAAAGATTAACCAGAATAAACATCCCCTGATTAAATGCATAATTAATGATCCAGTAGTACATTAGCAACTACTACTCCACCATTTGGCATCTCCCATCTATATCAATTTATTCTCTTCATTTGCTTCAGCTTGGAGCAAATTAACAAGCCTTTACTTCAACTCTTAGAGCCAATAAACACAAAAAAGGCAGGCAAGTTGAGCTGCTTCACTCCATTATCCTTTTTCATATTTCATCTAGCTCCTTTCCCGAAATGAAAACGTACATATGTATGTGTTTATTTTAGGAATGGTAAACATTCTGTCTCAACTTCATAAAGGAACAGTAGTCAGGCAGGCCAAGTTGAAAACCATAAGTAAATTAATTTAATTAATAATAAATACTTATATAAGTGGTGTATATATTTGATTAATGAATAAATAAGCACATCCTATTAAGTAAAACACGTACTGTGTTTTCCGCATAGCCACTACTGGATTGAACATTTGTGCAAAAATATAAGTTTCCTTTGCCCACATGGGTTCCTCATTTTACAGAGAGAAAATATATTTATTTTAATGGGAAAAACAAATCAAAGCATTTGCTGAGTGTAGTTCAACTGTCAATGAGTTAATGAGTAATTTGTAAAAGAGAAATATTTCATGGTATTCCATGTTTGACATTATGCTTTTCAAAAGAAGGAAAATTTCACAAACTTCAGCCCACAAACTAATCTTCCACTTAGCAAACCACTTTAAAGATGCATGCTTTTTAACCTGGTTTACTTGTTCAAGAGATGTGTAAATGAATGATTGGTCTGTGCATATAGCCCTGTCAGTTTAAGGAAGCCCAAGCATTTTAGCCATAGAGCATGGAATTCAATAGCATTTTTAATTACACTGAACTTTAATTATTAAAAAGCCTTGATTCGTGAGAACAGAAATTTGCGTTGTAGCAAACACTGAAAGGCAAAGCAAAGCAAGAACATTGCTAGGATGGGTTTTAAAGCACAGGATGAAGCACATTATTATTTCATTGAACTGAAACATACATGCTGAAGGTGCTGTTCTCACACACTGCTAGCAACCTTATGAGGAGAGGGGGAGAAAGACATTAATGCCACGACCTTTAAATGTAAGGAGATCATTCTGGGGCCTCTATAATTATCTGAAGGTAGCTTTGTCCTGAACAAGGAAGATTAAAGAGGTTAGGCAGGCCCTTTCAAGACCTCACTCTAGCAACAATGAGATTATTGCAATTGACCTATTGTGAAGAGGGGATCGTCTTCTCTTTACAGAAGTTCCCTATTTTTGTCTTGAGTGACAGTAAAAAAATAGCTCACTGTTGCGCTTCTGACAAAGTAGCAGGGTAGCAGTCAGAAAGATATATACCCATTCTCACTCCATCCTTATTTGAAATGACATTTGACAGTTTGCAAAAAGGATGAAGCCCAATTAGAGTTGCCAGCTCTAACAAATTAACCTTTACGAGGTAAAAACCAAGATGCCCCCTTAAATTAACTGCTTTTTGATTTTATTCTGTGCCTGAGTTCCAAAAAGGAAAACACAACAACACTTCCTCTTAAGGTTATTAACAATACCATGCCATTAGTAAGAATAATGAAGAAACAGCTACTTCACAGTCAGAATTCTACAGGTTTGTCTTTGCCATATTATCACAACTCCAAGCCAAAATAAGTACAATGTGAACAACTACCGTGTTTCCCCGAAATAAGCACTTGACCTTATTTTTGGGGAGGTCTTATTATTTTTGATGTGCAGAAGGCTGCGAGCATGGTCACCTCCTGGCTGCTGCTGTGTTTCAGGGCGGGCTTATTTTTGGGGGATGGCTTATTTTAGCACATGCGCTCAAAAGCCTGATTGGTCTTATTATCCGGGGAGGTCTTATTTTCAGGGAAACAGGGTAGTTCCCAAACAGGTGTCTCTGGCCAAGGAATGAGTAGGTGAAATCTCTTGACACACACAAGTCCCAAGTGAACATGATCACATTCGTCTTCCTATGATTACTGGGTTTTATCAACTAATGTCTAATAGAAAATCATGGAACACTTATTTTAATGGAGAACATTTATACCATATCCGTTTTGAAGTTGTTTCCTCTTAAAATTAGATTACTGATTTTTAAGTGAGCTGGGGGAGGAAAAAAATAATAATAACGACCTGGGCTTCAGATGTAGAACTAATGGGATATGGAAATACTGTAATTGAGAAGTACAGATATTGTGCCATATAAGTACTTAAAATTAATCTAAAGAAGGAACTATTTCCCAAGCTTCACTTATTAAAATATGAAATAGAAAACTGCTGGAAAGGAATACAATCTTCAATGAAGTGTTAAGACATTTTGAAAATAAAAACGGAAATATGTAGAAACGCCAAGCTGCCTCGTTCCTTTTTATTTATTTATTATTATTTTGCAGTAATCTTTGAAGCATTTCAACTTTCCCAAAAAAACAAGAATAAGGAATAATCTACTCGACTCAAAGCTGCCTCCTCCATATTACGATTCAACATATCTGACATTAATTTTAGCAGAAGTTAAAAATTTTTTTTTTTAGTATTTCAGCTCAAAAACGTGAAGAAGTCAAGTCTGACGAATGCACTTTCTCTGCATAATTATGTCACGCTAGATCTAAATGAGTTCATGCATATTTATTTGTGAAGGCTGATATTTTCAACTGTTTGCCATCCTTCTATTTCTTTCTCACGGTGTCCAAAACCAGGTTTTTTTAAATCGCTTCTGGCAACAACGTTTTTAAGTGTCTTCCGTGCAGCATTGGGTAATAACTTTTTTTCCTAGAAGTTTTTATCCTTTTACTAAGATTGTTTGAAAGATTGGAATGCCTATCCTCTTAGAAATTCCTTATTGCCCAAACCTTCATTATATTGATTTACAGTAATCACGTTTTGTATCTGTTTTTCCCCCCGCTCCTTGAAATCAGAAACTGTAAATGTTTGCAAACCTCTGACCTATGTTTTAATTCTGCATTCGTGTGTGTGTGTGTGTGTGTGTGTGTGTGTGTGTGTAAATGGTATATCATGAACACTTTTGTTGAGAATGGGGAGATAAATACTGAACAAATGTTAGTGTCAGGTTCCAAGTAACACCCCCAATGAAAAAAAAACTCCGAGGTTCAGGTTTCCTCAAAGCTCTATTTAATTAGAGATGTCATATTGGCACATCTGGAGAAACCCGAATCTGAAAGTTTCCAGATTTCCCCCACCCAAAAGAAAAGTCCAAGTCCCTTCCCCTGCACCCACGTCTCCATCACATGGTCCAATCAATGCACTGTCCCAACTGCAGATGCCTCCCAATTCCAGCCCCCCAGATGCAGGGCAAGATGTCCTTGACCCTCTGAGAAAGGAATGTGACTATGACTATATATCACCTCTGCTCCATACAATCCCCCCTCCCAGTTTCCCACAGTAGGAAGTGTGGCAGGCCTTAAGGCCAGGGGTGAAATCCAGCAGGTTCTGGAGAACCGGTAGCGGAAATTTTGAGTAGTTCAGCTGACCCCAGAGTGAGGTGGGAATGGAGATTTTGCAGTGTCCTTCCCCTGGAGTGGGGAGGGAATGGAGATTCTGCAGTGTCCTTCCCCTGGAGTGGGGAGGGAATGGAGATTCTGCAGTGTCCTTCCCCTGCCATGCCCACCAAGCTACACGATGCCTACCAAGTTACGCCAACAGAACCAGTAGTAAAAAAAATATTGGATTTCACCACTGCTTAAGGCCCAACGAAAAAGATGGCCTCCAGACCTGAGGAGTTAACATCACTTACACTTTGGCGTTCAGGTTTTGCAGAAAAGTCTACTAATTCAATTCTTGAGCATGTCTTCTTCCATTTCACAAGAGACCCGCATGAATAGTTCTTGTTCCAATGTGCACAGAACTAAATTATATTAATTACACCCAAGTCCCGTACATGGCTGAAGTGATGCTGTGCTGCCGGTTGAAATTAATTCTAAGCATAAATAAATGGTTTTGTTTATACACAAGAAAGACACTAACCTTCTTTGTGTAACAGGTATTCATGGTAGCTTGGGAAATTAAATAACAAATGAAAAGGCTTTGGTAATTTGGAAATTACCTTTGCTCAGAATGACTAAGGGCTTCTCAAGAGTTGGCTGCTGGTAGTTATCCTTGCATTTTAACTACCTGTATTTTTTTTTGGGACTATAAGACACACCAAAATTCTGCTTACCAGCATCCATCTGGCCATCGTCCTTAGCAAACAGCCTTGCAAAGCTCCGTTTGAGAGGCTGGGCAGGGGCTACATTCGGTGTATAAGACGCACCCAAATTTTCACCCTCTTTTAGGGGAGGGGAGAAAGTGCGTCTTACACTCCGAAAAATATGGTATTTTAATTCCTCAAGGTGTTCTGGCAACCTGCCTGATTTTTAATTCCAGTCTACAGGTATTGCTGCCGAAAAGGAAGGTATTCAGACAGAATCGTTTAGAGGTTTCTATGATGACTGTGCCTGTCATTGATCATCAGTGTGAATTCTCCCATTTCTAATCTAATGATTGGTATTTAGGGCAGCTTTTTGCAAGCAAAGATTTTTTTTTTGTATTTTTGTACAGGTAATCTTTGACTTAACAACAGTTTCAAC